>PVJI01009066.1:0-67447 GCA_004026765.1 Micronycteris hirsuta
TGGGCATGCTGCCCAAAATAAAAGGAGAAACCCAGCATCTCAAGCTTACCCACTTAGAGTATTTCAGCCTTTGGTGTCTAATGTTAACTCTGGAATCACAATCAAAGGATAATAAGAAGAATCACCAAAATATATGGTTGATGCCTTCTTCAGAAATGTAAGTGGTACATTTAATACAGTAAAACTTCAATAATTTGGATTAGCTAGTAGGATGCCATTCGAAATTCATGACAAATACAGATAATGTAGCATGTTAAAGACATGCAATTTCATATATTCATGCTAAATCCAGGTGGCTATCAGTGAATTGTTTCTAAGTAGAGAACCATTGTTAGCTATTTTCAGGATAAATCTGCCTCTAGAAATCTTATTTTTTTAAAGGTTTTATTTATTTATTTTTAGAGAGGGGAAAGGAGAAAGGAAGAGAGGGAAGGAAACATCAGTTTGTGATTGCCTCTCGTGAGCCCCTCACTTGGGGACCTGGCCCACAACCCAGGCATGTGCTCTGACCAGGAATTGAACCAGTGACCCTTCGGTTCACAGGCCGGCACTCAGTCCACTGAGCCACACCAGCCAGAGCTAGAAATCTTACTTTAAAAAGTATTAGTAAATCATTTTTTATCAATGAAAATAGTATAAACTCAAGTATGTCATAAGGTAAGTTTCGATATTGGGTTGGCCAAAAAGTTTGTTTCGTTTTTTTCTGTACTATAGCTCTAGTAGTGCTTTAGTTGTTTTTAACTTCATTTGAAACAATTTTATTCTGTTGTCTTGTGACAGTTGTGATATCATCGCATATTTAAAAAACTTATCAAAATTGATGATTTTTTATTTCCATTTTAATGTTGAGGTTGGAAGAAAATATGCAACATTTTGCTTTATTATTTCAAGAAAGGTAAAAATGCAACTGAAACACAAAAAAAGATTTGTGCAGTGTATGGAGAAAGTGCTGTGACTGATTGAACATGTCAGAAGTAGTTTGTGAAGTATCTTGGTTTACTGACATTTTGGCAGGTAATTCTTTGCTGTGGGGCTGTCTCATGCATTGGAAGATGTTTAGCAGCAGCCGTGGCCTCTACCCACTAGAAGCCAACAGCAGGAGATAGCTGACATACTCAAAATAATCCAAATCAATAAAGTTATTGGTGAAAATGAAAAATGTATCTTTTATTTTATGGAAAAAGTGTAATGGGCTTTTTGGCCAACTCAATATGTTGGTAGAGTGCAAATTAATGACGTTTTACTTCATAATTTAAATACTGGTATTTAGAAAATTTACAGTTTTTTAAAAAATATTTATTTATTTTTAAAGTGGGGAAGAGAAAAAGAGGGAGAGAAACACCAGTGTGCAGGAGATGTGCAAGAGAAACATTGATCAATTGCCTCTCGCTCGCACGCCCCCAATTGGCAATCTGGCCCACAACCCAGGCATGTACCCCGACCGGAAATTGAGCCGGCTTGCAGGCTGGTACTCAATTCACTTAGCCATACCAGCCAGGGCAAAAGTTTATAGTTTTAGTGTTTCTTGTTTTGTTTTATAGTCTTCATTTATTTATTACAAAATGCAGGATGGGGCAAAAGTAGGTGTACAGTTTTTCATATGGAAAATAATACAATAAATAATAATGCAAGAATAAATACTGTGTTTCACGTACTCACAACTGTAAACCTCCTTTTGTTCCACCCTGTATTTAGAGGAATCCTACCATGTTATTACCTCATAAGTGTATAAGGGAAAAAAAGTTCGCACAGTCCTTTCAAGAAGCATGCTTATTATGGTATACAATAATGTTGCTAAAAATTTTAGTGTATCTAAATACATTTAAATAAATAATTTATTTGATACGTATTTAAGTTTTCTAAAGTTGTTCAATCTTGTATTTTATGAGATCTTTTTTTTTACAAGGTACTCGTAAAGTTGCTGTTCTGTATCTCTTTGCATGGTATTTTTCTCTATTTAGTTGCTTTTCATACATTTGTTACTCTCCGTAATGAATACTGATAATAGTGTGACTTTAGAAATAATTAGACCATTATTTTCTTAATATTAGACTTCAAAACAGGAAACATTACAGTGCAGAAAGTTTAACTAGTTATCCATAAACTGCTTAGGTACAGTGAATTGTCAAGTGTACATGCCAACCAGCTTCTGAAGTGTATAGTGTTTAATAGTAGTGCCTGAGAGATAGTAAATGCCTAATAGTTATTTTCTAGAAGGAGTGGAATTATCAGTTTGCTTGCTGTTATTGTAATAACAGTAATTATAAATCCTTGTGTAAACACTGAAGAAGTAGCTTAGTGTTTTCTTCACATCAGATTTAGGAAGAGATCATTACAGTTTGTCTTCCTTAATGTTATGGTATGCTCAGGAAGTGGGGGTGTCCTTCGGGGATCAAAATTCTGACCCACATGCTGCTCAGAGTGCTCCCAAGCACGCGTCTGGAGGCCTGTGGTGAGACATTACGCGTTTTAAAGCTAACAGAGAGAATGTTTTCTTAGCATTTCTAAAATTTCAGTGTGGAGTGCGGAATATAAAAAAATGACAGACTCAATGTTACCATTAGAGTTTCTAGGGGTTCGATGAAGAAGGAAATTGTGGAAAACTGCAAATACAGTATTTATATATGTAATGTAAATGCAAGCTTTCTCTATCTTTTTATTTTATAGGGAGCAGAGTGGCAACTGCATTGGAAACCTGATTAGAACAGAACATGTAAAGACAGTTGGTGATGGACAATATTTACATAATTTCCAACGTAAAAATGGTGCCATGCCTATCACAAACCTAATGGGAGGTGACAGAGTTATTTTAAGTGGAGAAGAGAGAACACTGTTTGCTTTGTCTAGGGGATATGTGAAAGAGATTAGCAGGACAGCGGTAACCTGCGTATTAGACAGGTAATGCCATGTTCCCTTTTGCGGGGGGAGGGGTAACAGCTTTACTGAAATATAATTCACATACCATACAGTTCACCCATTTAAAGCATACAATTCAGTGGTTTTTAGTATATTCACAGAGTTATACCCATCACCAAAGTCAATTTTAGAACATTTTCATCACCCTACAAAGAAACCCTATACCCCTTAGCATCACGCTACAGCCCTAGACAACCACCTGTTTTTTTGTCTCTGTTGACTTACCTGTTCTGAATATTATATATAGATGAGAATATACAATATGTTGGGTTTTTTTTTTTAAGGTTGCCTCTTGCGCACCTCTAACTGGGGACCTGGCCTGCAACCCAGGCATGTGCCCTGACTTGGAATTGAACCAACGACCCTTTGGTTTACGGGCCGGCACTCAATCCACTGAGCCATGCCTACTTGTGACTGGCTTTTTTCCCTTAGCCTGCTGCTTCGTTTGTTTGTTTGTTTGTTTTTTAGCCTCTTCTTTCTCAGCATTATTTCTCACCATTAGGTGTGATATTAACTGTAGGGTTTTGATAGGTATTCTTTATGAAGTTGAAGTTTCTGTCTATCTTGAGTTTACTGAGAGGTTTTTTTAATCACAAATAAGTGTTGGATTTTTGTCAAATGCTTTCTTCTGTATCTATCAGTATAGTCCCGTGATCTACTTACATTAATTGAGGTAAAATTCACATAACATAAAATTGACCATTAATTATTTTAACAATTTTTTTAATCTCCACCCATGGATATGTTTATTGATTTTAGAAAGAGAAGAAGGGAGATAGAGAGACATCTATCAGCTGCCCCTTCATGCCCCAACTGGGGATAGAACCCGCAATTTAGGTATGTGCCTTGGCCAGGAATCAAACCCTCAACCCTTTGGTGCACAGGGTTATGCTCTAACCAGCTGAGCCACCCAGTCAGGGCCATTAATTATTTTAAAATGCACAGTCCAGTGGCATTTAACAGTATCGTGCAACCATCACCTCTCTCTAGTTACCAGATGTTTTTTACACCCTGAAAGTAAATGTACTCATTAAGCAATCAATTTCTTTTTTTAATTTAATTTAATTTTTTTAATCCTTACCTGAGGACTTTTAGAGAAGGGGAGGTTCAGGGGACAGACAGACAGACAGACAGACAGGCATTGATATGAGAGAGAAACATCTTTTGGCTCACTCCTGAATGTGCCCAGATGGAGGGATTAAACCTGCAACCTAGGAGTGTGCCCTGACCAGGAATCAAACCCACGACCTCTCAATTTATGAGATGACGCTCCAACCAGCTGAGCTACACTGGCCAGGGGAAGCAGTCACTTTTTCCTCTCCCCTCCCTCCAGCCCCTGGCCACAGCTAATCTGCTTTCTGTCTCTGTGGATGTATCTCTTCTGGATATTTCATATAAGTAGAACCATATAATAATATGATATTTTTTGTCTGACTCTTGCTTATGGAGTTCATCTGCGTTTCAGCATTTATCAGTACCTCAGTTTTTTCCTTTTTTTTTAACTACTCCATTTCTTTTTCTGGCCGAATAATATCGTTCCATGGAGAGACCACATTTTGTTCATCTGTTCAACAGCTGATAGACGTTAGCATTATTTTCACTTACTGGGTGTTATGGCTAGTGTTGCTATAAATACTCACGTACAAATTTTTACGTGAACGTGTTTTTATTTCCCTTTGTAGATACGTCAGTGGAATTGCTGGGTCATGTACTACTTTTGTGTTTGACATGCTGAGGAACTTCCAAACTGTTGATCTTTTGTTCAGTGCGTCACATCCCATCGTGCTAATGTGGACATAGTCTTTCCTAATTCTCACAACGCGAGTGCTGTGGGCAGGACAGACACTCTGTGGACAGAAACCTAGAGCTTATTTCTCCCTCTTAGCACTCTGGTCACTCACCATTTTATTCCCTCCCTTTTAAAAAATGATTTTTTTTCCATTTATAGTTGTGACATTTATCTCAGTTAAAACAATGCAGGTTGATTTAAAGAAAAATATTAAGTGAATAATAGAAAAGTTGCTATAAAATTTTGTGGTAGCGTCTACTGTCCTGGTTCACATTCCCTTCTTCCCGTACTGCCAGCCGTCCTTGCTTTCGCATGCAGCCTGTGTCCCCATTTCCTGACGGGTGGAGATCAGTAACTGGGGTGCAGTGACTTCTGGGTGCCTGCAGTGGAGATGTCCAGGCTGTTCTCTCCCAGTCATCCCAGTTAAGCTGTAACCAACGCTGGCCTGGGTTTCGTGATATGGGAGTATAAGCCTCAATATTTGTGTTGTCTGTTAAGATTCTCTGCAGTCTCTTGTAGTATTTATTTAGTGACTGCCATGTATTAGGTGCATTGCAAATCCTTAAGGAATTATAGCCTTGTGGGTAGACAAATAGATAAATGTATGTTCAGTCTAATATGACAAGTGTTTAAATTGATGGAAACACCAAGGAGAGGCATTCAACCCAATTTTAGGAGGCTTAGGACAGGTTTTTTGAAAGAGGTCATTATCTACCAGAGGGGGACGGAGGTGAGGGATTAGAAGAGGGTGGTAAAGCGGGGATAAATGGTGTTGGAAGACTCGACTTGAACATACAGTGCAATATACAGATGATGAATTATAGAACTGTACACCTGAGTCCTGTATAATTTTATTAACCAATGCCACCCTAATGATCTCAATCAAAAAATAACAAATAAAAAGAGAGAGAGAGAAAGAGTTCATTTTGAATCTCAATAAGTTAGCCTGGTGGAGCAATGTGAGCAGAGTATTCCAGACAGAGGGGACATGGTATGTAAAAGCATGATGGTGTGATGTAGTATGAAGTGGAGCATTCAGGAAAGTGCAGGTAATTTTTTCTGGAATGTGAAAGATAAGGGAATGATTGGAGAGGTCAGATTGAAGGTGGTTTTATAAACCATGTTAAGTTTTGACTTTATTCAGCTGTGCTGAAGAGTTTTAAACAGAAGACTGATAATCGTATTTGCTTTTTTCCTGTGGATACAATGTGGAGAGTAGCATTCGTTGATGGAAGCAAAACTGAAAGCAGAGAAACCAGGAAAGTACTGTAATGGCCCAGGCTAGAGGTGAATGAGGACAGGGTGGGTTTGGCAGAGAGAATGGAGTGGCTTTGACAAGTACTCAGAAAGTCAAACTGGCTGGCAGTTTGAATGCTCATTGGGTATGCAGGTTGAGAAGGGGGTGAGAAGAGGGAAGGATCAAGGCAGCAGTTCGATGCAAGTGCTGTTAACTGAGGTCGGGACCGTAGGAGGAGGATCAGGTTCAGCCAGGACGAAGCGTTGTGCAGCTTTGGATATACTGAGCTTTCTTAGCCAAGGTTTTAGTCAGGTGAAAAGATCTTGCTGCCTACTGGATATCCAAACCTGAAACTTGGGCGAGGAACCAGGTGGGAGAGGAATGTGAGATCAGGCCTAAAGATGCAGACTTGGGATTTAGAGCCACGTGATGGCATGGGACCTAAGGGAAAATGACAAGAAAGAGCAGCAGAGAGGATCAGGGAGGGGACCACTGGGGACACCGGGGTTTGATGGGTTGCTGGAGGAGTGAGAGATGTCAGGAGAGAACCCTGTACTCCAGGCTAGTGGAGGGAGAGCCATGTGCTCAGGATCCGTCTAGGGCTGTGAGCCCAGAATTGCAAGGTCAAGTGAATTGTTGGCAACTGTTAGAGGTTCCTGATTGTTAGCTTTTTTGACCTTGGTGCCTTGTGCTCTCCCCTTCTCCCTTTCCTCACCGATCCAGGACTTTGTGCTGTCTTTGATTGCCAAGTATGAATTACAGGCTGGTAGCCACTTTAATAGATACCCTGGCCCGTTTGCTCTTTCTCAGGCAGCAGCGTATTTCTTACATAGATCAACTGACTACGTTAAGTGAAAAACATTCATGTACATCTGTTTTCCTGTTTTAGGAACTTGTCAGTAATCCCAAAATCAACTTTGTTCAGACTGGACCAGGAAGAAAAAAATTGCGGTATAGATACCCCATTAGGAAATCTTTCTAAATTGATGAAGAATACTGATACCAGGTTTGGAACAGTGAATGGATCTGAATTTTATCCCACTTACCTAAGAAATATTACTAAAAGCATTTTTTTTCTTTGCAGCCAGAAACTTCGAGAGTTAATCATTGACTTGCGTGAACCTCAGTTTATATCCTATCTCAGTTCCGTTCTTCCACATGATGCAAAGGATGCAGTTGCCTCTATTCTGAAAGGTGTGCTATCAGCCTGTCTGCTTCCATTCGTTTTTTTGGTTCTGTTTATAGGTTAATCTACATGATAGTTTCATGTTTTAATCATTTATATGCGATTATGGGTTTTAGACAGTCTCTTTGGAAGTAGTTTCCATGTTTTTTTAACATCACCACATTTTCTCACTTTGCAAAGATGTATTGAAGACATTTGAATGGCTGTTGCTTTTCTTTTTTTTTTAATATTTTTAAAAATTTATTTATTTTAGAGGAAGGGAGGGAGACAGAGAAGGAGAGAAACAGCAATGTATGGTTGCCTCTCACATGGCCCTCACTGGGAACCCAGCCCGCAACTTAGGCATGTGCCCTGATTGGAAATCAAACCGGGACCCTCTGGTTCCCAGACTGCGCTCAATCCACTGAGCTACACCAGCCAGGGCTGAATGGCAGTTGCTTTTCTTGTAAAATAATTAACTTGCTCATTGAAATTCAACACACTTTTTCCTGTTTTTTTTTTTTTTTTAATTGTAGGTTTGAATAAGCCTCAGAGGCAAGCAATGAAAAAGGTACTTCTTTCAAGAGACTGCACACTCATCGTGGGCATGCCCGGAACAGGGAAGACGACCACGATATGTGCTCTTGTAAGGCTCGTGCGCTTTGGCTTAGACACTAAATCCGTAAATCAGCTGCTCCTGTGTTCAGAGATTGTGATGTTTGCTACCGAAAGGGCTGGATTTTTAACTCAAAGTGCCTTTATTTCAGATTAACTTTTTAGGATGGCATGAGGAATAGAAAAGCTAAGTCACAAATAGTTGTGGTCCTGTTGTAGGGTTCTTGCGTTTAGGATTGTCTGGGGTCTCGGTTTTGGTGGTATGTGTGTCGTTGCTGTGTTTTCCTTCCCTTTGAAAAAAGATAAATTATGTAAAGGTGGTTTAAATAGATTTTCTTGGATTTTTTTCATATTGGTAAATTTCCTAGTAGTAATTTACTGATTAATCATGGTGATAGTAGCAAATATTTATCAATTGGTACTGTGTGCCAGGTACTATTCAAATTTTATATGCATTCAATTTAATTAACATCATTAATAACATAATAATGCCATGTTACCTTCATAAAACGTTTTGGCCTTATAATTTTAGAAAGATTACTTGATTCAATTCTTAGATAGGCTTCCTATTAAATTTTCTGATTTTACTAGAAAAATACGAGCATGTTAAAAATGATCTGGAATTGAAAGTAATGCTGTTTTTCTTTCTCTTATTCATTGTTAGGTAAGAATTCTCTATGCCTGTGGTTTTAGTGTTTTATTGACCAGTTATACACACTCTGCGGTTGACAATATTCTTTTGAAGTTAGCCAAGTTTAAAATAGGATTTTTGCGTTTGGGGCAGCCTCAGAAGGTACATCCAGATATTCAGAAATTTACAGAGGAGGAAATTTGCAGATCAAAGTCTATTAAATCTTTAGCTCTTCTAGAAGAACTCTACAATAGTCAAGTAAGTACAGTATGGTATAATAATGCTGATTAATAATGCTGATACTAATTTCTGTAGCCAGAATGGGGGGGCGGGGGAATAGCACTCTGGAAAATTCAGTCACATTGGTCAAATTTGCACATCATCGATTTGTGTAAACCACAGGACTGATTTACTAATTTATAGTTTGCTGTTTGTTTCTTGAACCGAAATGAGATTTTTGGTTTAAAATATCCTAGTAAAGGAAAACTCTGTCTCTCTCTACTCACAACACTTCTGACGCTAACTACCTGCAGTTACTGCAGACCCCACAGGTTAAGGGCTTTGTCCCACAAGACTGCCCCCCCCCTTCAGTTTAAATGGCAGATCAGGACCTCTCGTGCTCCCGAACAGATAGCTGTAAACTGGGGCTTCTATGACCTCCTTCTTGGCTTAGGTAATTGTTAGAATGGCTCATAGAACTGAAGAAAGTGATTTACTTACTGTTACTGAATATATTATATAAGATACAATTCAAGAACAGCCAAATGGAAGAGATTTTTAGGGTACATGATGTGGAAAGGCAGGTGGAGCCTCTATGCCCTTTCCGGGTAAACCACTCTCCCAGCTCCATGATGTGTTAGCCACGCCCCTTTGGGATTTTTATGGCTAGTCCGTCATGTAGGCCGAATCAATCATTGGCCACTGGTGAGTCGCTCAATCCCCAGCCGCTCTCCCCTTCCCAGAGCTGGAGGGATGGGTGAAAGTTCTAATCCCATAATTACATGGTTGGTTCCTCTGGCAACCAGCTCCCATCTTCAGTGTCACTCATTTCAATAAACTCTGGTTTGGTTGAAAGGGGCTAATTATGAATAACAAAAGATATTCCTCTCTCCCCCATCACTCAGGAAATCCCATGCCAAGAATTAGGAGGAAGGTCAAATATATATTCCCTGTTGTATCACCCTGTCACACCTAGAAAGTTGTTCATCTAAAAAGCACCCTTTCATCTAGAAAGCGATTCTTTTAGTGAGTTTGAATTAGAAGCGATGGCACAGGAACAGTCTTATGATGGGTTTTCTAGTCTTTGGTATAGAACCTAATTTATATTTATTATTTAATGTCTATATATTTTTACTGGGAAGTCTTAATAGGTATTTTTGTCTTTAAAAAATCATCTAAAATAAATTAAATTTAGTAGGCTATTCTTTTAACTCCTTTGTCTAATATATCTATGCCAGTTATTTAAAAAATTTGAAGTGTGATTGACTTTTTAAAAATTAAACTTTTTATTTTGAGATAATTATAGATTCACACACAGTTTTAAGAAACAATATAGAGATCTTGTGTATCCTTTGCCTAATGGTAACATTTTGTAAAACTGTAGTAAACTGTCAGAACCAGGACCAGGACATTGACATTGATCCAGAATAGTTACTTTTGTTACCACAAGTATCACTCATGTTGCACTTTTAAAGATTTTACTTATTTTATTTTTTTAGAGGGGAAGGGAGAGAGGAAGAGAAGGAGAGAAACAGCAATATATGGTTGCCTCTCACATGGCCCTCACTGGGGACCCAGCCCACAACCCAGGCATGTGCCCTGACTGGGAATCGAACCGGGACCCCTTGGTTCCCAGCCCGCGCTCAATCCACTGAGCTACACCAGCCAGGGTCATGTTGCACTTTTATAACTTCACCTATTTCAAAGTTTGTTCCTTTTTTACTGGTGAATATTGGTCCATTGCATGGATGTACCACATTTAGTTAACCAGTCATCCATTGAAAGACATCTGAATTGTTTCCCGTTTTTGGCTATTAGGAGTAAAGCTACTATAGAAATTTGTCTGTAGGTTTTTATGTGACTGTAAACCTTCATCTCTTTGGGATAAATGCTCAGGGGTGCAATTTCTGGGTCATTTCGTTGTTTCATGTTTTAATTTTTAGAGAGCTACCAAACTGTGTTTCAAAGCAGCTGTAACGCTTCTATCAGCAATGTATGAGTGATCCTTAGCAGCATGTGTTACTGGTATTACTGTTTCTCATTTTGGACATTCTGATTGGTGTATACTGATAGCTCATTGTGTTTTTCTCTAAGGCAGCAATTTTTCAACCTTTTTTATCTCATGGCACACATAAACTAATTACTGAAATTCTGCAGCACACCGAAAAAATTATATTTTTGCTGATCTGACAAAAATATAGGTATAATTTTGATTCATTCACACTGGATGGCTATTGTTATGTTGGCTGTTGTCATTTTTTTATTTGACAGTCTAAGGGAAAAAAGGTCATTGCCCCTGACTAAAATAGTCAGATATTGCATGTTTTAAAAATTCTTGCAGCACACCGGCTGAAAATAGCTACCTAATGGCTAGTATAGTGCTAGTTAGCCATCTCTATATCCTCTTCAGTAAAACGTCGCTTCATATCTGTTGCCCATTTGGATTGCTTATTTTTTTAATGCTGAGTTTTGAGGATTCTTTATGTATTTTAGATACTAGTCCTTATTGGATATGTAATTTGTGAATACTTCCCCCCACTGTGTAGCTTGGTTTTCATCGTTTCATGGGCCTTTTGCAGCAGAAAAGGTTTTAACTTTGAGCAAGTCCAATATATAATTTTTCATGTGTTCTGCTTTTGGTGTCAAGTCTAAGAACTCTGTCTAGCTCTAGATGCTGAAGGTTTTCCCTATGTTTTTTTTTGTTTTCTAAAAGTTTTATACTTTTATGTTTTACGTTTAAGTCTGTTACCATTTTGAGTTCATTTTTGTATAAGGTGTGAGATTTAGGTCAAGGTTCATTTATTTGCTTGTTGATGTCCAGTTGCACGTCTTGAAAAAATCTTTTTAGTCCTCCATTGAATTGCTTTTGCATCTGTGTTAAAAAAAAATTGTTGGGCATATTTGAGTGATACAAAAATTCTCAACACTATACTCATAAACCGAATTCAGCAGCATATTAAAAAGTTTATATACCATGAACAAATGGGATCATTCAAGAAATGAAAATCAATATGATACTCCATGTTTTCACTCTCAACATGATTTTCATTGCATTTGAAGTGATTTCCTTATAGTGTTTAGCTGGGACATGTTTTTTATCTACTCTGCCAAACTCTACCTTTTACTTGGTATCTTTTTTTTTTCCAATAAGAGATTTTATTTATTTATTTATTTTTAGAAAGAGGGGAAGGGAAGCAGAGAGGGAGAGGAACATGAATGTGTGGTTGCCTCTCACATGCCGCCTGCCCCAACCAGGGACCTGCCCTGAAACCCAGGCATGTGCCCTGACTGGGAATCGAACTGGCAACCCTTTGGTTCACAGGCTGACACTCAGTCCACTGAGCCACACCAGCCAGGGCTTTGCTTGGTATCTTGTAATCTGTTTTTAAAAATGTATGTACTATATAGACCATTTACATTTATGACAACTATTGATACATGAGGGCTTGTCAGCCACTTTATTTTTTTTTCTGTTTTTTGTGGCTTTGATTTCTTTTTCCTTTCTTATAGATTACTTGTGCATTTTTTAGAATTGCATTTTGATCTAGGTATAGTGTTTTTGTGTGTATTACTTTGAATAGTTGTTTTTAGTGGTTGCTCTAGTTATTATATATATATATAACTTACAGTCTATTGCTGTTGTCATTTTACTAGTACAAGTGAAGTTAGAAACCTTCATTTTTTTGCCCTTTATCTTCCCCTGTTAATAATATAATTTGTCTTAAATATTTCTTCTGTATTTAGAGCTATGTCAGACCATGTTATAATTTTTGCTTTAACCATCAAAGATAATTTGGAGGAGACAGAAACCATATTGTATTCAAATTTTTTGCTTACTGTGTTTTTCTTCCCTCCTCATGTTCTAAGTTTCCATGTTTTATCATTTCCTTTCTCTTTGGAGAACTTCCTTTATTCATTCTTTTAGGGTGGTAGGTCAGCTGCAAAAAATTCTCTTAGTTTTCCTTCAATCTCAGAACATCTCGATTTCCCCTTCATTCCTGAATGTTAGTTTTGCTAGTTATAGGATTCTGGTTAAATAATTCCTTTAGGCCTGGAAAAATCTTCTGACATTTCCTTCTGACTTCCATGGTTTTTCTGATGAGAAATGTGGTGACATTTGAATTAGAATGTTTTCCCCTATAGCAAGGTGTGTTTTCCTCAGGCTGCTTTCCAAATTTGTTCTTTTCTTTGGTTTTTGGAATTCTAATTATGTTGTGTTTTGTCCTGCATTTTTTTTCTCAGCTTATCGAATCTACAGATCTCTTGTCATACTTGAAACATTTTTAACCATGATTTCTTCTAGTACTTTTTAAAATAGATTTTATTTATTTATTTTTAGAGAGAGGGGAAGGGAAGGAGAAAGAGGGAGAGAAACATCAATGTGTGGTTGCCTCTCACGTGCCCGTACTGGGGACATGGCCTGCAACCCAGGCATGTGCCCCGACTGGGAATTGAACCAGGATCCTTTGGTTTGCAGGCCGGCGCTCAATCCACTGAGCTACACCAGCCAGGGCTCTTCTGGTACTTTTTTTTAGCCCTTTCTCTAGGACTGTGAGGACACGAATGTTACATCTTTTGTTATGTTCCACAGGTCAATGATTACATAATTTCTGTAATTATTTAAATTTAAAAATTTTAATTACAGTTGACATTCAGTATTATATTGGTTTCAGGTGTATAGTATAGTGGTTAGAAATTTATATAACTGACAAAAAGATACCTCTATAAGTCTAGTACCCACCTGATACTATACATCGTTATTACAATATTATTGACTATAATCCTATAATCCCCATGACTATTTTGTGACTGCCAATTTGTATCTTAATTCCTTCATCTTTTTCACTGAGCCCCCGCAATAATTTCTATTTTTCTGTGTCTCTGTTCACTGATTCTTTCCTCTGTCTCCCAATGTTGAGCCTGGTCTGTGGTCTTTTTTTTTTTTAGCTACTTTATTGTTCAATTACAGCTGTCTGCATCCTCTCCCCTCCCCTCTCCCCACCCGCTCCAAACTCACCTCCCTCCCCTGCCTTGTCTGTCATCTTTTAAAATTTTGGTTATTGTACAAGTGTTTTCAGTTCTAAAATTTGGTTCTTTTATCTTTCATTTCTTTGCTACGACTTTCTATTTTGTTTAGACTTGTAAAGTTTTCATTTATTTCAAGTGTGTTCATGATTGGTCATTTAAACATTTTTCAGGGCTGCTGTAAAATCTTTGTCACATGATCCTAATGCCATCTTGGTTTTGGCATCTATTGATTGTTTTTCTTCATTTAGTTTGAGATTTTCTTGGTTCTGTGCACAGTGAGTGATTTTTTTGGATGAAACCTGAGCAATTTTGTATTATGTTATTTAAAACTTCTGTTTTTAGCCCTCGCTGGTATAGTTCAGTGGATTGAGCTGCTGCTGCGAACCAAAGGGTCCCCAGTTCCATTCCCAGTCAGGGCGCATGCCTGGGTTGCAGGCCAGGTCCTCACAACAGGGCGCGCGAGAGGCAACCACACATTGTTATTTCTTTCCCTCTCTTTCTCCTTCTCTTCCCCTCTCTCTAAAAATGAATAAATAAAATCTTTAAAAAAACCAAACTTTTTTTAGCTGGCTTCCTCTGACACTACTCTGGTAGGATAAGAGGATATGCCACCTCATTACTGCCAGGTGGGAGCTGAAGTCCAGGTTCGCCACTCGGCCTTATTGACACACAAGGTGAGGGCTCCTCATTGCTGCTGGATGGGGTGGAAGTCCATGCTCTCCACATAGTCTCCACTGACATTGCAGGTGGGGGCTTATATCCAGTCAGCGGGAATGGAAGTCCTGGCTCCCTGCTTGGCTTTCTCTGGTTCCGCCCCAACAGGGTATTGTGGAGCCCTGCTGTAACAGCTCGGGGCAGTTGGGGTCTAGTTTCCTAATTCGGTCTCTGCTTGCATTGGTGGGGGGTGAGGCCACAGTTTTTTCTGTGGTGTTTGGCTAGAGTAGAGTGGTTATTTTGTCTACTAGGCTTCCCCTAATCTGTTCCTTTGGCTTTTGTTGGAACTGGGTTTGGTCTGCAAATTTGAGAACTGTTACGGTGTTTGGAAAATTTACTTCATTTTTTTTTTCAATTTGTAGTAAAAATTCAAATTTTTTTGCATGTTATGTCTCAGAATTAAATAATATTGGGGGATTCCTGTTATTGGAGATGAATCTTTTTTATATTTTTTAATTTCAGAAATAGGAAAAAGAAGTCACATTTCTTGGACATATTAAACAACTGGTCTGTTTTCTTTGTTTTTAGCTTATAGTTGCAACAACATGCATGGGAATAAACCATCCAATATTTTCCCGTAAAGTTTTTGATTTTTGTATTGTGGATGAAGCTTCTCAAATTAGCCAACCAGTTTGCCTAGGGCCACTTTTTTTTTCTCGGAGATTTGTATTGGTGGGGGATCATCAGCAGCTTCCTCCCCTGGTGCTAAACCGTGAAGCAAGGTAAGCAGACACTGAAGTTTTAATTTTAAATTAGATTCTTTTTAAAGGACAGTTACACTACACTGATGAGCCTCAATTTATGTTGACAGGGCTCTTGGCATGAGTGAAAGCTTATTCAAGAGGCTGGAGCAGAATAAAAATGCTGTTGTACAGTTAACTGTGCAGTACAGAATGAACAGGTATTTCTAACAGTGGCAACTACGAGGGATTTTCATGTTTGTTTTCATCTACCAAAACTAAGATTATTTTTGTAATTCTCTTAGTCAGATCATGTCCTTAAGTAATAAACTGACATATGAAGGAAAGCTGGAATGTGGATCAGACAAAGTGGCCAATGCAGTGATAAACCTACCTAATTTTAAAGATGTAAAGCTGGAACTGGAATTATATGCTGATTATTCAGAAAGTCCTTGGCTGATTGGAGCATTGGAACCCAACAATCCGGTGTGTTTTCTTAATACAGACCAGGTAAAAGAAAACAAAACAACTTTTTTTTTTTTTTTTTTTTTTAGTTTTTCTCCTTTTTTCCTTTTATTTAAATTCTGCAGTTTTCGATAGCAAATGCCTCATTAGAGCTTAGCAGTTAAAAGTAGTATACTTCTTGTATACTTTTGTAACACACACAAAATTTTTTTTGTAGATCCATTATCATTGAGAGGAAGTTTTTTTGAGGATTGACAGATATCAAAATTGACTTTTAAGTAGGAAAGCTAGAAAGTGAACTCAAGAGTATAATTACATTTCCTAGAAAAGAAACTGGCATTAATACTGTCCAAGGGCTGGGGTTGCAAATGGACAGAAGATATGACAAATTTTTGTCCTTTTAAAGACTTTTTTTAAAAATCGACTTTATTTTCTAGAGTAGCTTTAGGTTCACAGCACAATTGAGCTGAAAGTAAGGAAGTTTCCCATATACCTCCTGACACCACTTATGCACATAAAAATGTCTTTACAAACTTGGCATTAAACAAAAATCTCCATGAAGACTTTAAATGACTTATTTCTAGGAACTAAGAACAAAGTTTTGACCCCATACTCCTACAGTTTGTTTTACATTGTGCTTCTCAGCATTGATTTAGAAGTCTTTACATAAGTTCAAATAAAAATATAGTGGCCAATTACATGTCTGCATATTATTCTGAAATGTCTCATTTGTTATTAAGGTGGGTAGAGTTAGCTGATTGCTAAAAACGGGGCCTAATCGTGAATACCCTGCTGGAATTTTCATTCTCTTGGATATTGCCCTGAGCACTTAAGGTTCAAGAATTAACACCTAGGGGCAGGCAGATACTTTCAAATAAGCTGATTTCACAGATGACTTCTTTTATAAACCACAATTTAATTTATTAGTTATAATTTACTATAATTATTTACCTCACCAATGATTGCTCAGGATCTTTATTTTTGCTACTCAGGTTTTCTCTTTCTTAGCATCAGGATTCCAAATAAGTCGTATTAAAAATAATCAAGGTTAGTTAGTGATATGTAGAGCAGAATAGTCCTTGGGGAGTTTTGCCATGTCTTGTAGAACCCGGGGAACTTTATCTGCTCATTTATTTGTGTAAAAGGCAACAAGAAAATGGAAAGAACACAGATATTGGAGCCAGATCTAAGTTTTCATTCCTAGTGCCATGATTCATTGTGAGACCTTGAGCTAGTTACTTCTTTTCTGGCCTTTGAGTCCTTAAAATGGGGTATTACCAAGTAGAGCATGTGAAGCCCAGTTTGTGGTCGGCTTTCATAGAAATTTTAGCCTGAACTGTGGCATGTTTAAGATGGTTGCCTTTGGATGGCTTTCTGAAAGTGAATAATCTCATTCATTTCAACTTTTTAAGATGAAGAAATTTTTCAACTGTCTCCACAACTGGCAGTACAGTCTCTTATAGCTACCTCTGTGCTCTTTAGAGATTGTTTTATAAACAGGGTGCTTATTTTTCTATATAGGTTCCAGCACCAGAACAAGTTGAAAAGAGTGGTGTGAGCAATATAACAGAAGCCAAACTCATTGTTTTCCTGACTTCAATTTTTATTAAGGTAATTTAGTATTTTATTTTGAGGGCAAATTAATATTTACAAAGTAATAGAATGGTAGAACGCAAGGAGCTTAAGATGTAGTAGCGTTTACCCTTGTTTATTAAGAGGACTGAAGCCTGATTGTTTCATTTTGAGCAAATGTATCTTAGACATGTAATTTTTTTACAATGGCATTTTGGGTTTCCTTTTAGGATAATTTGTAATGTCAAATAATTCTGATTGTGTCAATATAGTGCTGTAGTCGGTGTGGTTGGGGATCGGAAATGTCAGTGGGGATCAGATAGCCGAAAGTTAAATGTATTTCTTTATACTTTTTATTGTATGGCAGCAATGGTCTAGTGGCATGCAAACCATTACACTGCCACGAACTTCTAAAAATCAAGGGATCAATGTTTGAGGAAATTATTTCAGCTCGGGAAATATGAGTTTTGATTTAGAACAAATTCAATAATTATATTTATTCTTTGTGATAGGAATATCTATTAGAAACATCAGTTGGGCACATTATGTAGTAAACATTTAATTTAATGAGTTTAGTAAAGCTTTAATAACAAAAATCAAGATTTTTAAAATTTTACATTGTGCCCTTTCTGTTTAGGCTGGATGTAATCCCTCTGATATTGGCATCGTTGCACCATATAGGCAGCAGTTAAAGATCATCAATGATCTATTGGCACTTTCTTCTGTTGGGATGGTTGAAGTTAATACAGTAGACAAATACCAAGGAAGAGACAAAAGTATCATTTTAGTGTCTTTTGTTAGAAGTAATAAAGATGGAATGGTAAGTTAATTGTATTTTCTGTTGATTTGTCTGGGACATATTTTTTCCCTCATTTTTTTAAGAAATTGTGGTAAAAACACAGAACATAAAATTTACCAACCTAGCTGTTTTTAAGTGTATAGTACAGTAGTGTTAAGTATATTCACTCTGTCACGCAACAGATCTCCAGAGCTTTTTCACTTTGCAAACTGAAGTCCTATACCTGTGAACAACAACTCCCTAACTCCTTCCCACTCCGACCCGGCCACCACCATTCTGCTCTTTGTCTCTGTGGAGTGGGCTGCTCTAGGTACCTTCTACAAGGGGGATCTTAGAATGTCTGTCCTTTCGTAAGTGGCTTACTTCACTTAGAATGATGCCCTCAAGGTTCATCCATGTTGTCGCATGTGGCAGAATTTCCGTCCTTTTAAAGGCTGAATGATATTCCTTTGCATATATAAACCACATTTTGTTTATTCATTTATCCATCAACATGCATTTGGGTAGCTTCTACCTCTTGACTACTGCATTTGGGGCATTTTATTTTATTTTATTTTTAAATTATTTTATTGTTGTTCAATTACAGTTGTCTGCATTTTCCTCCCACCGCTCCTCCCACCTCAGCTAAACCCCCCTCCCTCCCTTGCTTCCACCCTCCCCCTTGGTTTTGTCCATGTGTCCTTTATAGTAGTTCCTGAAAATCCTTCCCCCCATTATCCCCTCCCACCTCCCTTCTGGTTATGTCAGATTGTTCTTACTTTCATTGTCTCTGGTTACAGTTTGCTTGCTTTTTTCTTTTGTTGATTATGTTACAGTTAAAGGTGAGATCATATGGTATTTGTCTCTCATCACCTGGCTTATTTCACTTAACATAATGCTCTCCAGTTCCATTCATGCTCTCGCGAAGGGTAGGAGCTCCTTCTTTCTTTCTGCTGCGTAGAATTCCATTGTGTAAATGTACCACAGTTTATTGATCTACTCATTTGCTGATGTGCAATATATATTTTTAAAAGTAATAAAATAACCTTCCCTGGTGGTCTATTGGTTAGCATTAAAAGTAATAAAATAGTTCAAGACAAATTGTGTTCTTTGCCAGAACAAACTCAAATATATAAGAAACCTCAAATAATTGAAAATTATATATCTTTCAGCTTGGTGAACTCTTGAAAGACTGGCGACGACTTAATGTTGCTATAACCAGAGCCAAACATAAACTGATTCTCCTGGGATGTGTGTCCTCACTAAACCACTATCCTCCTTTGGGGAAGCTACTTTGCCATCTAAACTCAGAAAAATTGATATCCTTTTTGTTTTCTATATGGTCACATTTGATTGTGCTATTTTGAGTATTTTATTTATGTACTTGCATAAATTAAAAATTCAGTGTCTTGTGTTTTCCAGGGGCATATTTCAAAGATCTGATTCTACAAAGAGGAGAGAAAAAACAATTCACAGGAAGTAATTTTAAGCTAAAACTAGAATAATGAAGGTGATGGGGGATAGTGTGTGAAGTGAGAAAGGGGGGTTGCCCAGTGAACAGGGTGCATGCTTCCTAGATGCATCTAGAAAAAGTGGTTCTCTCCTCTGGTTTCTCTCATCCTAATTTATAACCCTTTGTTAAAAATACAGGATAGCCTTGGCTGGTGTGGCTCAGTGGGTTGAGCACCAGCCTGTAAACCGAAAGATGGCTGATTCAATTCTTGGTCAGGGCGCATGCCTGGGTTGCGGGCCAGTTCCCTGGCTGGGGGCATATGAGAGGCAGCCAGTCAATCTAACATTGATGTTTCTGATCACTCACATCAATGTTTCTTTCTCTCTCTTTCTCCCTCCCTTCCCCCTCTCTAACAATAACATCTTTAAATATACAGGGTCTGGCAGAAGTAACGCCTGCTTGAGTGTGGTTGGTAGGGTAATAATATGTGTATAATAATTTATAGTGTTAATTTGAGCATTTCACCAGAAATGTCATATGGTGTGCTTGAGTGTGATATTATATTACAGAATTACATGCTTATGATGTTGTAATAAATGAGTTTATAATAAAAAGGGGGCATTATTTGTGCCGGACTACCTATCTATATCTATATAAAAATATAGGACAAAGCATTATATTTAAAAATGGACAATTGGCCCTGGCTGGTGTGACTCAGTGGATTGAGTGCCGGCCTGTGAACCAAAGGGTCACCGGTTTGGTTCCTCACATGCCTGGGTTGCAGGCCGGGTCCCTAGTGGGGGATGTGTGAGGGGCAGACACACATTGATGTTTCTGTCCCTCTTTCTCCCTCCCTTCCTCTCTCTCTAGGGATAAATAAAATCTTTTGAAAAAATGGAGAATTATTTCTTGTCATATTATAGTTTATTTTAAAAATCATCTTTTTAAAAAATTATATGGAGGTGTTAGGCCAAGATACCTAAACCTTACTGTGTAAGTACATTATTTTCCATAGAATGCCATAAAAATCTTTGTAATTTTTAGCAGTCCTGTAAACCAAATTACAAAACATTAAATAATTATGTCATAAATGTTTTATGTGATTCCATAGTGTGTTAAATATGTCTTCCTTAATTAATTTTACATCATTGATCTGCCATCAGGAGAACATGAAAGTCTTTGTTATGTATTGGGTGATTTTCAAAGAAGATGAAGCACTGTTTTCCTTTTTCACATTAGCATAGTGATCTTCTCTAACAGTTTCCTTTTATTAGTCATTTGGATATGCTCTAAAATCAGCACCTGGTTAGGCTGTGGAGATAACTTTTATACTAAGGGTATGAAATGATGTAAATATACTCTGTTCAAAGTTGCAGGTTTGTGTGTGTGTGTTTGTATAATCTTATTAAACATAAAGTTCTATCGCTATACAAAATTTAATACTATTTAATATTTTTCAGTACAGGTATACCCAAAACTAAAAAGTCTAAATTTATAGTACTATGTATGTGTTTTTGTGTGACCTACAGAGAATTTGAGAAATGTTTACCAGCTTTTGAGATGGATTTTTGGGGGGATCTGAGGTTTAAACTTTTAAGTTTAAAATTTCAAGATTAACTTGATTTTGTAGATTTTTATCATATTTTATTGGCAATGTAGTAAAGAAAACTGATTTGTTATCATTTAAGCACAATCTTATGGTGATGAGAACATAGGCATGAAATTTTTTTTGAGATTCCTGACCCAAATCCATTTTGCTGTTTTTTCCCTTTTTACTTTCTGGTGTCAGATATGTTTTCGCTTAAAAACCTAGCCTTTTTGCCTTGGCTGGTGTGGCTCAGTGGATTGAGTGCTGGCCTGAGAACCAAAAGCGTTGCTGGTTCGATTCCCAGTCAGGACACGTGCCTGGGCTGCGGGCCAGGTGCCCAGTAGGGAGCATGCGAGAGGCAGTCACACACCGATGTTTCTCTCCCTCTCTTTCTCCCTTCCCCTTTCTAAAAATAAATAAATAAAATCTTTTTTTTTTTTAAAAGTCCTAGCCTTTAAACTATAAGTTGATTATTTCTAACGAATTTCTACTTCCTTCTTGCTCTCCCACTTGTTATTTTTAGTATTCAGTATTCTAGAGTAGATTTTGATATGAAAGAAAATAATTCTTCTTTAGAAATTTTATGGCTGAATTGATGACAAATTAAAAATTTATACCCTATTTTCACCTCTTTATATTCTATGCCCTTTGTTTTAGGACATTGTTCAAATTTTCCTCTTTGCATAAAGATGTTTTGTATAACAGAATTACCTCAAAGTACTTACTTATGTGTATGGTGACCAGTTTCAACCTCAGTGTATCCATCCTCTCCATGGAGAGCTCTCATTTCTCCCACTTGCTTCTACCTCACATGGTTTTAAAAAAATGGTTACTTGAAGTTTTTATTAAATAAATTGTTTTCTACTGTCCTATTTTACTGTGTCAATTATTAACACTAAATAATAATTAAATGCAGGGTTATCCAGCATTTTTTCCTAGTAGTAACAACTGAAATATTTATAATGCTCTAAAGATGACACCAAGGGACGTTGACATTCCGTAACAGGAAGGACTCTAAGATAATTTCAGTTCCTGGGGGTGAGATGAATAGGAAATTTTTTTTGTTTAGTCAGTGGTTACTTCTTTACAGGTTTGTATGGCCTGTAAAGTAAAGCCGTATCGAAGAATTTGAGGAGGAGTTCTATATTTTCTGTCATTTGTGAATCTGTCTTGGTTACAAGATGCTAGCCACTTACTTATTTGAAAGAGTTAGGATTCATCGTCTTTGTATAAGGTGCTGTGAGCTGGAGGCTTGCGGTGAGCTGGGAGTTAAACCTGAACGGGGCACTGAGAAGACCTATAGTGCAGTGTAAGTATGATATTCATGCCAAGGACTAAGACAGCAATGGCTACCAAACACTAATGTTAGGGGCACTCACTTTGTTCAGTTCCAGATTATAAGCACCATTATCCTAATAAGATCTTGCTTGTAGTATAAAGTCAAGGTTTGATGACAGTGTAGCCATTCCAGTGGCCTCATTCCTGAATCAGTTCAGAGTTCCTGCTAACATCTCCCTCTTGCCTCTGATTCCATCTCTCTCTCTAAAGGCAGGTCTTCCCCAGACCTCCTTGTTTGGTGTGATCCTTTTCTCTGTCCTTGGACAGAGATGGTTTCAGCTATCACCTGTGTGGCTGTTTACCAAATCTATACCTCACGCTATTTCTTTTAAGTTTTGCTTATAACTTTCCTAGCTCATGCTTTCAGAATCTCCTATGAGCATTTCAGATTCAGTACACATAAAATGTAAATTCCCATCTTCGTCTAATGCAGTGATTTTCAACTAGTATGCTGCAGCAGGTGCACTGGTGTGCCACAAGAATTTTTAAAACGTGCAATACCTGATGATTTAGTCAGGGGCACTGACCTTTCCCCTTAGACTGTTGAATAAAAAATGACAACAGCCAACACAACAATAGCCAGCAATAAGTGAGAATGAATCAAAATTATACTTATTTGTTTTGTCAGATCAGCAAAAACAATATATTTTTTGGTGTGGCACAGAATTTTAGTAATTAGTTTATGGTGTGCCATGAGGTGACGAAGACTGGAAATCACTGATGTAATATCTTCCTTCTTGTGATCCCTGTTTTGGTTAACATCACCATCTACCTCACAGTTATCTGAGCTTTAAAGTCTTTGTGTACCTTTCTTTCTTTAAATATTTTTCCCCTGATTTTAGTGAGAATTTCAAACACTGAAGATTTTAGAAAATTAAAATTTTTTGTAATCTCATTCTTTAGTTACAGCTACTGGTAGTTTGTTGTATGATGATGTAGTGTGGTGTTTAAAAAACAAAAATTACCACAACCCATAAAAAATACATTTATGTCATGACTTGGCATAGATATGTGCTCATGTGTATATCTGAAACAATACTTTAATAAAATACCCTTTTTATATGTGATACATCTTATTATTTCCCACTCTATTTTATTAAAAACAGCTGGTTGTAAGCTATTAAAATTACTTTTATGTCCCACTGATAGGTTGAAACCCATGGATTGTAATAGCAGTTTGGCCAAAAAGTCCATTCAGTTTTTTCTAAAGTAAAAGACACATTTTTCATTTTCACCAATAACTATTGATTTGGATATTTTGAGTATGTCGGCCATCTCCTACTGTTGGTTTCTAGAGGATGTTTAGCCAGGGATGCTGCTAAACATCTTCCAATGCATGAGACAGCCCCACAGCAAAGAATTACTTGCCAAAATGTTAGTAAACCAAGAAACTTCTCAAACACTTTTAACACCTTCAGTCAGTCACAGCACCATCTCCATATATTGCACAAAATTTTTTTTTGCTCCTCAGTTGTGTTTTTACCTTTCTTGAAATAATGAAGCATAGTGCGTCAAAAATATTGCCTTTTTTCATCTTCAATATTAAAATGGCTGCACAAAAACCAATTTTGATAAATTATTTTTTTAAAAGATTTTATTTTTAGACAGAAGGGAAAGGAGGGAGAAACAGAGGGAGAGAAACATCAATGTGTGGTTGCCTCTCACGCAGCTCCCCCTGGGGACCTGGCCCACAACCCAGGCATGTGCCCTGACTGGGAGTCGAACCGGTGACCCTTTGGTTCGCAGCCCGCGCTCAATCCACTGAGCTACACCAGCCAGGGCTTGATAAATTATTTTTAATGCACGGTGATATGACAGCTGTCACAATACAGTGGAACGGAATTGTTTCAAGTGAAGCTAAAGACAGCTAAGCCCTAGTAGAGCCATCATATGGAAAAAACTAAACAAACTTTTTGGACAAGCCAATAGAAGTCATTCTCTAATATTTTGCTCATATATTTGTTGTAACTAATAGACTACAGGATCTGGCAGAAGTAATTCCTGCTTGAGTGTGGTTGGTAGGGTAATAATATGGGTATAATAATTTATAGTTTTAATTTGAACATTTCACCTAAAATGTCATAATGGTGTGCTTGACTGGTATTATGTTATAGAATTACATGCTTATGATTTTGTAATAAAAGTTTGTAATAAAAAAAGGTGTTTTTGTGTAAGACCCTGTATTTTTGCTGTTCCCTATACATGTCTTTTCGTCTTCCCTCTTCAAATCTAGATTTGTCTTTTCCTCCATTATTTATGCAACTTTACCCAGTCTGAGTGTAATATG
Organism: Micronycteris hirsuta; assembly: GCA_004026765.1. Lineage (NCBI taxonomy): Eukaryota > Metazoa > Chordata > Mammalia > Chiroptera > Phyllostomidae > Micronycteris > Micronycteris hirsuta. The sequence continues at coordinate 24,476 of PVJI01009066.1, forward strand.
TCATCTCCAAACACCCTTGTCTAATTTTTTTCCCTGACGAAAGAATTATTGCCATCTTTATAGTTAGACTACATAATAGTGCTTTACGTACCTTTATTTATACTTACTGCTTTTTTAAACAGCAGTAGTAATATGTAGCATGCTTTAAAGTTTGCCAGCAATTTTCATAGATATTCTCTCAGATTAAACCCTACAGAGTACCTAGCGTAGATATTGTCTATTAGCACATGGCCCTGGGCAGGTCATTGCTAGAATTCAGGTGTTTTGATTAGTAATTCAGCAGTTTTCTTGGTCACTGTGTGTTCCCCATTTGGTGGTGTACATGTTTTCCAAGTGTGCAGCAGTCTTACAGTTGTCATTGTAAGCAAATCACATTTTACACTAGCTGGGCGTATGACTGGAAGCTTGTGGCATGATGTGACAAGCTGGTCTACCTGGATTCAGTGGAGAACTTTGCTGATCGAAAAGACTGCTTCTAGTTATTAGGATAGGCCCACCCAATTCCACTCAGGTCACTGATGATGACCCTTAGGTGACTGAGACTTAATCCTGGAAAGTATGAATCAAGATGGTTGCAGGGGATGAAATCTGCATCTTTTATGGGTATTGCTTTGGCACATAAAAGATTTTTACATTGATTTTTTTTTTTACTTACATTTTGTGATGAGCCTTAAGTATTATAAAACTTCAAAAATACACAAAAATAGAGTAGTACAATGAACTGTATTCACCCATCACCTATATTTAATAGATTTTGCTGCAGTTGTTTTCAACATCCTTGATTTTTTAAAAAATCTGACATGTTGTAAAGCAAATTCTAGACATTAAGTTCTAGCCCTATACTTCAGTGTGTGATGAGCTTTTAAAAATAGTATTTTTGTTACGTAATATTTGAAAGCTTTTTTAAAAAAAAACCTAGATTCTTAGCTTTAGTAGACCAAGGACTCAACAGATTAATATTCTACTTAACCCTATTAAGGGCAGTTAAAACATAACACACTAAATTCTAATTCTGTTCAACACAAGGGGGCTAGAATATCCAGTAAATGTTTATTCTAAGAATATGCCCTCGAAGGGAGAAATGGCTTTTTGCTTTAAATAAACCGGATTTTTTTGCTGAATTAAATTTCTTTTTTAAAGATTTTATTTATTTTCAGAGCGAGGAGAAGGGAGGGAGAAACAGCAATGTATGGTTGCCTCTCACATGGCCCTCATTAGGGACCTGGCCCGCAACCCAGGCATGTGCCCCGACTGGGAATCCAACCGGGACCCTCTGGTTCCCAGCCCGCGCTCAATCCACTGAGCTACACCAGCCGGGCTATTTTAGATTCTTTAAACTGTGAATATGTTTTGTACATTTTACCCATGTACGCTTATTTCACAATAAATAAAATTAGAAACCGAAAGCAGTACAGTAGCATAACAAAACTTGCTAATGGCCAAAGCAATGACGAGAAAATATGTCTCCATTTTCAAGAAATACTTCAGTCTGTTTCTAGCAACTGCTGATCTAACTAGGTAATAGCTCACTTTTCCCAAACTGATATAACTTAAACCGTGTCATCTGACCATGAGGTTTTTTTTCTCCCGAAATGAAAAAACAGTAGCTTTATCTTGACACTGGTTTCTTTGATTAGTAAAATCGTTCCCCATTGCATTTTTTATCACTTAATTTTTTTTTCAGTTATAGTTAATAGTCAATGTTACATTAGTTTCAGGCATACGGCATTGTGATTAGACATTTATATAGTTTACGGAGTGATCCCTCCGTTAGTCTAGTATACTCATTGCTTTTTACGAATCAGTGTATTTAATGGTTTGAACGTCACGGTTCGGGCTGTATAAACAGTTTCAGTAGACTCCGGCCAACTGTTAATCACTTCAGATTTTCTAAATTCTTTTAATCTCCTACTAGCGTGTGAAGAGGGAAGGGAAGAGGTCAGGTGCGTCAGATGAAACCCTGGCGGACGGGTGGATGAAAACGTTTGCACGTGGCTCACACCCGCGGGGACAGGCCTCCTTAGCGCTGCGTCGTCGAAGCCCCGAGGGTGAGAGGCGGTCGTTCAGACCAGGGTCCCGCCCTCCGGCTCCACAGACCCCAGGTCTCCTTCCGGTCCGGGTGGATAGCGACAGGTTTAGCGAAGGCGGGTCCCCCCCCACCCCGCCCCCGCCGCCAGCCGCAGGCTCCGCCGGCCCCCCGGCTCCAATCGCGGCGCTGCGGAACTCCCGGGCGCCCTCCCGCCGCCGGGAGCGCTGTGGGCCGCAGCGGGTCTGGTCGCTGACGCCGTGGCGGCCGCAGCGCGTCTGAAGGGAGCTGCTGGCGCGGCCCAGGCAGTCCCCGCCCGAGACCGCGCCGCCGCCATGGGTAAGGGGAGCGGGCCGAGAGCGGACTCTGGACCCTGCGTCCTGGGCTGCAGGCCGCGGCTGGACGTGGAGTACTGGCGGTGGTGGGCACCGAGGCCTCCGGGACGGAACTGGGGCCAGAACCCGGCCTGCGCTAGGCCGGGCCAGCTGGGGACTCGGGGGCGCGCGGCGTCACCATGGCAACGCGCGGCCGCCCCTCGTTGCGTCCGGCGCCAGCTCTGGGGCCTAAGGGGCGAGGGCTGTCAGTCCGTCGACTTCTAGCGAGGGGAGGACAGGGCCGGCGGGGTGTCGGTCCCCGGTCCGGGGAACAGTCGGGGGCGGGCGATGACCTCTCAGGTTTTGGGGTGGCAGAGGGAATACGCGTCTCAGGTTTTGGCCTGGGTCCCCGACACCGAGGGCGGGGGAGGGGCAGCGATGTCGTGCAGGACCCCGGGTGAGCGCTCCGCGAGGGTCCCGCGGGCGCCCCTAGCCTTTTGGACAGTCTTACTCGGGGGAGAGAGGTAGGCAGGCAGGGAAGGGTCGGGCCAGTGCCCGGGCTGGCCCTTAGCTCTGCCTCGGGACAGCGAGCCGCGAGCCGAGGGACGCGTCTGCCAGCTCCGGCGGGGCGCGGCCGGGTGTAAAGTCTGCGCCGAAGCTGCTGGCACCCAGGCCGGACCTGCCACCCAGCGCTGCAAAGGCACCCTTTGTCTAGTTGTCGCATCGTACATTACAGATTGTGATGGGAACTGTTAAGAAAAATGGAGAATTTCCGTAGATTATGAAACGTTAAGTGGTTTTGCCCCCGAAAAAAAAAGGGGGAGTCATAGCACTGCAGATTTGAAGAAGTGGCGTGTGTGGAGATTCTCCACCTGCTAGCCAGGTCATAGCACATGTGGCTGTTTGCATTTTTTTGCCTGGCTATCTGAGATTAGAACTAGAATACCAGATCATTGGGAACCCTGGACTTTTTGTTCAGTGAAGGAAAAACGGACACTTGGTTTACTCGGAGGTAGTAAACTTGTCAGAGATTATGAAACCCTTTACTAAGTGCTTCGTTTTTCTGCGCTTCATTTTGTCATCTGTGTTTGCTGAAAATATTCCTGCCACTCAAAACGGTAATGAGAGTATGGGGAAGCATCTGTATTTCTAAGTAAACGGAGAATAAAATTGTGGGAAAGAAAAAATATTTTTTGTGAATTGAAAATATCAATTGAAATCAATTTTTAAATATATCTGTTAACTTGTTACTCAGCTGAATCAGTTATGTGGAAGGGCAGGAAACCTTAATGTGAAACTGGACCCTGCTTTTATTTCCTCTTGGAAAATAAAGGAGTCACGCAACATAGAACAACAGTTACGATGAAAAAACAAGATCATTAAAATGACTGAAAATTGAATGGCTTCCCCTGTATTCTGTTGTCAGTGTGTTTTTATTTATCTGTCATGATTGTTATGAGTAATACTGGAATCTTAGAATTTTAACTACCTTTTATTTTATTGCCAGTTTACTGTGAAATTTTTTTGCCTTGGAATTCATCCTTGGACGGTTCCTGCTATCCACCAGCATGAAATGCTTAAACATGTTGTACATTAGTCCAAACTTACCTCTACAGAAAGTCATTTAAAAAACTTCATACTCCCTGAAATCAAGTAAAATAAATACCAGAGAATAGCCACTTTGCAGGATCTTGAGAATAATTCATAAATGTTGGCTGGAGTGGGCATGATAGAATTCTGTAGTGTATGTGACAGAGACATAAAGTGAAGTTAACTAGGGGTGTAGGTTAGTTAGGAAGACTAATTTGTTGACCAAGGAAAAATAAGCCACTGTTGGTTTTACAGGGGAAGGAAAGAGCTTGTATATTTTTCAGTGTCATGTCTTGCAAATGATCTTGGACTCCTCCTTTCTTGTGCTTTCAGCTACAAAAGACCCCACAGCTGTAGAACGAGCAAACTTGTTAAACATGGCTAAACTGAGTATCAAAGGACTCATTGAATCTGCTCTAAGCTTTGGCCGCACTTTGGATTCTGACTATCCCCCGCTGCAGCAGTTCTTTGTTGTTATGGAACATTGTCTGAAACACGGTCTTAAAGGTATCATGAGACTTTAAAAAAATTAGAATCAATCCCTCTCCCATCTTAAACATCCTTGAAAGTGTTTTTTTGTTTGTTTGTTTTGAGGCCATAATTATTGTTACTTTACATTTAAAAATACTCGGTGGGTTGGTTTTGGGAGAAAATATCCTACTGCTTTATGTTTTGAAATGGGTGGTCTTAGAAAATGATTACTTATTAGTGTTTGGTTAAAAAGCATATTTAACTTAAAAGTTTTTCAACATACTCTGAATTGGTTTCTGTTTTCTAGGACATTTATAGAGTTATACTAAAAATGTCAAGTTTGGTGATTCTGATTTGAACTCTTTTTACTAGTCTAAGCCCTATTGAATGAATACATTACGAAAGTTGATTATTGAAATACTAAATTCCTTAGCACATGGGAACATATCTAGAAAAATTGTCTTCTGAATTGGGTTATTGTAGAAATGTGAGTGCTCCCTGAAAACAATAATAATAGTGAATATTGTTTTCTTCTATATAGTTCATGTTGAATTATTTTATGTGTAAAATGTATTATATTTGGTTATTTAACATTTGTTACACAATAACCGTTCTTTTACTGATAATTGTTGGACAGTTTTGGTCTCTAATTCATACGATCAATAGCTATGTAGACAGCTATGTGAGTAAAGTTGTTTACTGAGGCGATTATTATAAAGCAAAAGAAACGTGGTTTCTTGCACTAGGAGCCTGAGTAGGCTGGGAGGGCTTAGAAGTTCTGACTATGGTGCATGAGAGTGTGGGTAAATGTAAAAAGCAGAAGAGATTTATCTAAACATGGTTTTAATAAAATGTACTTCAAACTGAGAAGGAGTCTTGACACCAAAATTTGAGAAATTCTGTGTGATGTTATTAATGTACTCATTTCTTTGTTTAAATTTTATTCATTTATTTTTATTGAGATATAGTTGACATATAACATTAAAGTAATTTCAGGTATACAACACAATGATTTGATGTTTGTATATATTGTGAAATTATCACAGGTCTGGTTAACATCCGTCACCACACGTAATTACAAATTCTTTTTTTCTTGTAATGAGAACTTTAAAGATTTACTTTCTTTTTTAAAATTAAAAACATCCTCATCCAAGCATATGTTTATTGATTTTTAGAGAGAGAGAAAGGGAAGGAAAGAGAGGGAGAGAAACATCGATTGGTTGCTTCTCGTATATGCTTTGACCGGATACTGAACCTCAACCTGGGCATGTCCCTGGTGACCTTTCGCTTTGCAGGATGACCACACCAACTGAGCCACACCAGTCAGGGCTTGCTTACTCTCTTTTTTTTTTTTTTTAAAGATTTTATTTATTTATTTTTAGAGATCGGGGAAGGGAGGAAGAGAGGGAGAGAAACATCAGTTTCTGTGTGGTTGCCTCTTGCGTATCCCCTACTGGGGACCTGGCCTGCAACCCTGGTATGTGCCCTGACTGGGAACCAGTGGCCCTTTGGTTCGCAGCCGGCACTCAATCCACTGAGCCACACCAGCCAAGGTAGGGCTTGCTTTTTGAAAATTTCCTTTTTATTAAAAAAAAATAACAGTAACATAGATTTTTAGTTTTTCCCAGCTTGCTGAAATGCAGTTTACCAAAAGATGGCCAAAATAATTAAAAATTTAAACTTTTCTGATTTTATTTTCTTTTACTTCACAAGATATTATGAAACATCTCTTAACAGTCATAGCCTTATTTTGATGAATCATTATAAATCTACTTGTGCTGTTCGATTTTTTTCCCCCGAGGAAGAATTGCCTACCTTCATGGGTGTCCTTGGGTGGTGCATGTGATAGGCACAGTGCATCTGCAGGAGAGCTGGTCAGTCTTAAGAAAGAAATGGCTAGTGATTTTATGGGTTTGTATTACCAAATCTCAGGTGAAAAAAAGGGAAAAGGAAAGTCACATTTTTTCATGTTTGAAACTAACATAACTAGCCCTGGCCTGTGTGGCTTAGTTGGTCGGAATGTAGTCCTGTAACCAAAGGATTGCAGGTTCGATTCCCGGACCAGGTCTGTCTGGGAGGCAACCAATTCATGCTTCTCTCTTGTATGGATGTTTTTCTCTCTCTCTTCTTCTTTCTGTAAAAGCAATGGAAAAAAAAATGTCCTTGGGTAAGGATTTAAAAAAAAGTAATATATTTATTTGTCTTTGCTTTATTTAATAAACTGATAAAGATCAACTTTGTAGGGCCCTCAGCCTTTCTATTTTGGTACTGGTAAAGAATGAGCCCATTATTTTTTACTGTAATTATCTGTCTACATATTTCTGATGTGGAAGAATGGCCAAGGTACATATTTCTGATAAGGAAAAATATCAGGATCCTGATTAACAGGCTCTTGATCAACAGGACTGTGCAGTGTGATAAAAGAGGTAAGGTCTCTGAATAATTGTATGTTGTTAGAAATGTTGAAATTAAATATTTAAAAGGAAGTTACTGTAGTTATATACATATGTTGAAGCCATATGCATTATATTTTCTTTCTTTCTTTTTTTTTTCAGTAAGAAAATCATTTTTGAGTTACAACAAAACTATCTGGGGTCCTTTGGAACTAGTGGAGAAGCTGTACCCAGAAGCAGAGGAAATAGGGGCTAGCGTCCGGGATTTACCTGGTCTTAAGTAAGTCATCTTGTTTCTTGTTCATCTCTAACCACAGAAGTATATTTATTGTTCCTTAAAAGTACTTCACATTCTAATTTATCTTCTCTCAGCCTTAAGTAGCCTTCTTCCATTGTCTCCTAATAAAATTCTGTTTATCCTTCATGATTCAGCTCAAATTTCATGGTTTTTCTTAGCCCCTTCAGTAATAAGTAATTGTCTTTTCTTTTTATGTTCTTATCACTATAGTCATTTCTTTATTATATCACTTACTTCAATTCTGCATTGTATTGCAGGAAATTGTAAGTTCTTTTAAAGCAGGATGTATCAATTATGCATTTCTGTTTCCTGAGTGTTAAGCTATTTTGCAATAGTAGGCAGTCAGCAACAATTCGTTGGAGACTAAATTCAGGCAAAGGCTCGGGAGATTTAAGTTCTCAGATAAGCCATCTGTATCACATAGGACATGTACAAATGACTTTCTTCCTTTGAAAATTGGGACCTATAGCCCGGCTGGTGTAGCTCAGTGGATTGAGCGTGGGTTGGGAACCAAAGGGTCCCGGTTCGATTCCCAGTCGGGGCACATGCCTGGGTTGTGGGCCAGGTCCCCAGTGAGGGCCATGGGAGAGGCAACCATACATTGCTCTTTCTCCCTCCCTTCTCCTCTCTCTGAAAATAAATAAATAAAATCTTAAAAAAAGAAAGAAAGAAAATTGGGACCTGTAGTGTCACCTGCCTGTTTCATAGGCAAATGTTTATGAAATGTCCTAAAAGCTGAATAGTTTAGCTGATAACTCACAGTGTTGAAATTTTTTTATAGGTAGAAAGTGTTGTTAAGGCTAAGGTCTTACACTCCTCAGGGTATGATTAAGAAATTAGAGCTCCCTTTAGTTTATCTTAATTCTTGTGAATGAGATAATTTTTTTTATGCTTAGTATTTTCTGTCAGATCATCAGTTTGCTTTCTTTTAGTCAGGTTTACAGTTTGGGGATTATATGTTATAGGGAATATGGTAGTGTTTTCTGGCTACTACAACACCTAAATATTTGCAAGCTGTACTTAATTGAGTGATAAAAGTAAGCTACTATTTATTAAGCACTGTATCAGGGTAATAAGATCATTATTTTACATGGATTATCTCATAAGGCTTGGTTTCATTTTAATATGAAAATACATATTGATACTACTTTTTAAAAATATTTATTTTTTAGAGAGGGGAAAAGAGGGAGAAAAAGAGGGAGAGAAACATCAGTGTGTGGTTGCCTCTCAGGGACCCCCTACTGGGGACTTGGCCTGCAACCCAGGCATACTCCCTGACTGGGAATCGAACCAGTGACCCTTTGGTTCACAGGGCAGCACTCAGTCCACTGAACCATGCCAGCGAGGGCTTATATTGTTTTAAAAAAGCCAAATTCTACAAAAGTCAAAAATGTTCTCTGAAGAATAGTCATTAAAATGCTAAGCCATAAGAAACTCAAGCTGTTTCTTAAGTGAAAGTTAAGTGTCCTCCCGTGCTACCTGCTTAAATATTCTCTGAATAAGAAAATATAGACTTCCGGCTAAGATGGAGGGGTAGGTAGACACACTGTGCCTCCTAGAACAACCAAAAGGACAACAGACTTAAAAACAAAAAGCAACCAGAACTGACAGAAAATCAAACTGTATGGAAGTCTGAAAACCAAGGAGTTAAAGAAGAAACATTCATCCAGACTAATAGGAGGGGTGGAGGCAGGCAGCCGGGCAGAGAGGACTCCAGGCAAGGCGGTGGCTTGTGGACTGGGTGGTCCCACATTCGAGTGCAAATAAACCAGGAGGAACAACTGGGCAGCGTGACAGACCGCACATCCTTGGGTTTTAGCGCAGGGAAATAAAGCCTCAAAGCCTCTGACTGAAAAACCTGTGGGGGTTGAGGCGGCAGGAGGAACTCCCAGCCTCACAGGAGAGTTCACTGGAGAGATCCACAGGGTCCTAGAACATACACAAGCCCACCCACCTGGGAATCAGCACCAGAAGGACCCAATTTGATTGTGGGTAGTGGGGGAAGAGACTGAAAACTGGCAGAGAACCAAGCAAGTGGCATTGTTCCCTCTCGGACCCCTCCCCCACATATAGCATCACAACACAGTAAGGGGGATTGTCCTGCCTTAGTGAACACCTAAGGCTCCACCCCTTACTACGTAACAGGCATGCCAAGACAAAAAGCATGGCCCAAATGAAAGAACAATTCAAAGCTCCAGAAAAAATACAACTAAGTGACAAAGAGATAGCCAACCTATGAGATGCACAGTTCAAAACACTGATAATCAGGATGGTCACAGAATTAGTTGAATATAGTTGCAAGTTAGAGGAGAAAATGAAGGCTATGAAAAGTGAAATAAAGAAAAATGTGCAGGCAACCAACCGTGACGGGAAGGAAACTGGGACTCAAATCAATGGTGTGGACCAGAAGGAAGAAGTAAATGTTCAACCAGAGCACAATGAAGAAACAAGAATTCAAAAAAATGAGGAGAGGCTTAGGAGCCTGCAGGACAACTTTAAACGTTCCAAGATCCGAATCATAGGGGTGCCAGAAGGAGAAGAGGAAGAGCAAGAAATTGAAAACTTACTTGAACAAGTAACGAAGGAGAACTTCCCCAATCTGGCAAAGGAAATAGACTTTCAGGAAGCTCAGAGAGTCCCAAAGAAGTTGGACCCAAGGAAGAACACACCAAGGCACATCATAATTACATTACCCAAGATTAAAGATAAGGAGAGAATCTTAAAAGCTTCAAGAGAAAAGGAGACAGTTACCTACAAAGAAGTTCTCATTAGACTATTAGCTGATTTCTCAAAAGAAACCTTGCAGGCCAGAAGGGGCTGGAAAGAAGTATACCAAGTCATGAAAGTCAAGGATGTATATCCAAGATTACTCTGTTCAGCAAAGCTATCATTTAGAATGGAAGGGCAGATAAAGTGCTTCCCAGATAAGGTCAAATTAAAGGAGTTCATCATCACTAAGCCCTTATTATATGAAATGTTAAAGGGACTTATCTAAGAAAAAGAAGATCAAAACTATGAACAGTAAAATGACAACAAACTCACAGCTGTCAACAACCAAACCTAAAAATAACAAAAACAAAAACGAACTAAGCAAACAACTAGAACAGGAACAGAATCACAGAAATGGAAATCACATGGAGGGTTATCAGTGGGGGAGGGGAGGGAGATTAGAGGGAGAAAAGGTACAGAAAATAAGTAGCATAAATGGAAGGTAGAAAATAGAGGGAGGTTAAGAATAGTATAGGAAATGTAAAAGCCAAAGAACTTATATGTACGACCACCCATGGACATGAACTAAAGGGGGGGAATGCAGGTGGGAGGCTACGTGCAGGGCGGAGGGGAATAAAGGGGGGAAAATGGGACAACTGTAATAGCATAATCAATAAAATATATTTTAAAAAAAAGTATAAAAGTGTAGATGATATCTTTCTCTTAAATAATGCATATTCTGTAAAACTTGCTTTCATTTTTACTAAATGATAGAAAGATATGAGATTTAATATTTAAGGATAATTGGATAAAAAAAACATTTGAAAAAGAGGAAGTGGCCTGGTGATTTCTCTCTAATTAGTTACCAGGTTGGTACCTTCTTAGCTTTGCTACGATTTTTTTACGGTCAGATATAATGACAGTTATTTTTTTACGGCATTATACTGCTCTATTGATGCACTGTGCATATTCATTTTTAGAAGGCTAAGCCCATTCTGACTAAATGTTGCTTGTAGAAATATTCTCACTTTTTAGAGTCATTTCTTCCAATGCATAAAATGGTACCTAGATGTCCTACAGATGCAGGTTTACCTTAGGACTTAAGTAATTTACAAGGATTGGTTTGCATACTCGAAGAACTGGCTTAAAACTAGAGAAATGAAGACAAAACCATGATAAATTGCTTTTTTTCCTTATTAATGTATACCTCAACAGAGATAGAACATGTAGTCCATTATCTTTGTGCTGGGGCTGTTTTCTTACCAATTGGTTTTACTTTTTAGGACCCCCCTTGGTCGTGCAAGAGCATGGCTTCGATTAGCCCTCATGCAAAAAAAAATGGCTGATTACCTTCGTTGTTTAATAATTCAAAGGGATCTTTTGAGGTTAGTACCATTAATCATATTCATTTTCATTTTTTATTTCATTTATATCCTGTCTTCCAAAAAAGATTGAAGATGTAGTAAAAAAATGATTCATAAAATACAATAAGATGGCATAAAATAAAAGGAGCAAAATGAGTGAGAAAATCATGGTGGGGGACATACACTGATTAGGAAATAGCCTAAAAAATGAATATTGCAAGCTTTTTATCAGCTGATAAGGGGGAAATTTATATTTCTAAGTTTCATTTTTTAAAGCATAGGGTACATTTTTTTCTAAATTACAGTTAATTCTATGAATAAAAATTTATAGTGGAATTCGGGGCTTTAGTTCAAGAGGTCTCTTTATTTTATTTATTTATTTTTAAAGATTTTATTTGTTTATTTCTAGAGAGAAGGGAAAGGAGGAAGAAAGGGGAGAAACATCAATGTATGGTTGCCTCTCACATGGCCCTCATTAGGGACCTGGCCTGCAACCCAGGCATGTGCCCTGACTGGTAATTGAACTGGCGACCCTTTGGTTTGCAGGCAGGCACTCAGTCCATTGAGCCACACCAGCCAGGGCTCAAGAGGTCTCTTTTTAGATCTTGAATGTCCAAACTACTGTTTTGACTGTATTGTAAACCATCAGTTTAAATTGGAGGCCAAATGGTTAAGACAGACGGTCAAAGCAAGGTAATCAGTTTTCAAAGGAAGTGGGCCCATGGTAGCCCCTTAATTCACACTTGTTCTTTTAGAGTGCATGTCTGATGATCTGGAGAATTTAGTCGTTTTGGGTTTGCTTGTGACTCTAGTTTTACATCCTGGTTTTCCCATATTTTAAATGAGAATGACCATACTTTAAGCACCTGCAATTTCTTAATAATATCCTGAAGATTAATTGAAGTGATTAAATACTATACATGTGACTTCTTGAAGAAAGCATGAGACAGTGATAACTAGTTCTTTTAATATAAATTGTCAAGTATTAATTTTCAAACTGTCCAATTTCTTTCTCAAGTCTCTTATTTGAACTTTTTATTTTTAGAATATAGATATCCATGAGTATCTTTTATTGGTTCTCTATTAGGAACACTTACAATACACATATCAAATGCTCTGACTTGTACATGGGCTTTGAAATATGTCATATGTTCATTTACTCACCTTAGTCTTTATCCCAAGGGTCTTAATAAATCCTAGAATTGAAAATTCAACTCTAATTAAAGTGTTGTAATCAGATCAGCAGCAGTCACTGTGTTTTCTGAGAGTCACAAACATTGCAGCCCTCAGTGATGCCTCTTCTTCTTTTGATCTATCTGTGCTTTCCTTCCTTAGCATTCAAAATTTCTTTTTCAATTTTATCTCCTTCAGTCTCTTTCTTTTACATTTTCTGTATAAACATTTAAATTTCAAAAACTTTAAATTGTTCACATATAGAAAGGCTAATTTGAATATGCCTAATATTTATTGGTTTCATGTTTGTAATAAGGTGCTGAGATTACAAAATATAGATTTTGAACTAAATTTTTAATTCAGTGTTTTTATTATTTTAATTTTCACAGTGAATTCTATGAGTATCATGCACTAATGATGGAAGAAGAAGGAGCAGTAATTGTTGGGCTACTGGTTGGCCTGAATGTGATAGATGCTAATCTGTGTGTAAAGGGAGAGGATTTAGACTCACAAGTAAGTGAAAGTGATTAGTACCAAATGCAGAGTGTTTTCAGTTTACAGTGTTCCTCTTTGATCCACGTATTACTATTACTTTAAGTTGTAAACAGTGCAGTTAAACAGTAAAGAAAAGTTAAGAATGAATTCAGTTGTGTGTTAAATGTACTTCAGATATTTCTCCCCTTTAAATAGAAATAACTTTATTTATAAATTCAGGTTGGAGTGATTGATTTTTCCATGTATTTAAAGAATGAAGATGATATTGGAAATAAAGAAAGGTATGATTTTCATAAGTTATTTCACATGTATTTTTTTATGTAGGTCTTTAGGAATCAGTATGATGTCCATCTATTTAGTGTGTTTTCATTGCCTTTATTTGTGTGTAGTTCCTGCTTTATTTAGTTTTCACTTCCATTTACAAGCTTTAAAAAGCAAAAACCACTTGGAAGGAGACTTTAGTCTGATGTATGACTTTGGTTATACTGGTAGTTCCTGTAACCCATTTTATAATTTTGTTTTCTTCCTCATCCATGGACACATTTTCATTGATCTTAGAGAGAGAGAAATAGAGAGAGAAATATTGATGTGAAGGAGAAACATTGATTGGTTGTGTTCTGCACGCGACTGAGGATTGAACCCGTAACCTAGGCATCTGCCCTGATTGGGAATCCGAAACCATCTGGTGCATGGGATGATGGTCCAACCAACTGAGCCACCCTGCCAGGGCCTGAAACCCATTTTAGTAGTGTGCTGTGTTTTGTGATAAAAGGGATGAAAGCTTATTATTCACAAGCTTACATATACTAGTTTATTTCAAGATCTAATTATGTTTAAATTTAAATTATACTTACTCCAACTACTAAAAAGAAAGGATAATTATGTAATATGATAGAGCTGCTAATTATTGCTACAATGGCAACCATATCACAATATAAATATATTGAACTAACGTGGTATGCCTTAAATTTACACAATGTTATATGTCAGTATATTTCACTGATGCAAAATTTTTAAAATATACTAATGGTACATTAAGTCTAGCATTAGCAAGTTATGTAATAAATATTATAGTTATTTAATATAATTGGGCAGCTTACTGGTACGCAATTATAAAGATTATTAAATTTTAAAGGCAAGATAATGTTTTTCCAGTATGGTATTAAAAACTTTTAAATGACTTAGACATTATTTTTATAGCAATTTTAGATGATTTAAACATTGTCTTTGGCAGCCACTAAATACCTTTCCAATTAACACAAAACTACTTTTCCCTCCTTTAGGAATGTTCAAATTGCTGCCATACTAGACCAAAAGAATTATGTTGAAGAATTAAATAGACAACTGAAGTAAGTATTATGGATACTTGGAATACTTAGTACATTGATGACCATTGTCTTAGGGTTCCCCCCTCAGGCCAGCTTAACCCTATTCTTCTGTGCATCTTTGAGAAGAGGTTATAGTGAATAGAGAAAATGGAAAGTAAGGTTACAGAGGATTACAGAGGATTTTCTCATTCAGTAGAAAATGAGAATCAGATTTTTAAATAGAATCCTCAGAGAATTTAAAAATAGAATTTCAAACATATCCCTGTACCCTTAAGAAAAAAGGTTAGATAGGGTGGAAGTTTATGTCATTTTGATGCTTCAAAAATTCATTTTCTCCTACTTCAAAGGGCTTCATGTGTAAATGTGGCTTTCATATTCCATGGTGGAAGTTTTCTCCTTACAGTGTCATCTGGTCATTGGAACTGTCAGTGAATACTCTATCTGGGGAGAATTTCTGATATTTATTTGTAAAGTACTATAGCGCAGTTCTGTTTGATAAAAGTATAGTGCAAGTCACAAAGGCAATTTAAAATTTCTAGTAAACCTTATTAAAAAGGTAAAAAAAAAAAAGCTGAAGTTAACTAAAAATATATTTTATTTAACCCAAAATATTATCATTTCAACATTTAATTACTATAAAAATTATAAAGATATTTTATATTATTTTTTGGTACTATCTTCAAAATTCAATATGTATTTTACACACAGCACATTTAAATCTAGGTTAGTCACATTGTAAGTGCTTAGTAGTAGCACAAATGGCTTATGGCTACCATACCATATAACACAGGTGTAGTGAGTATTTGCTACATAGTTAGAAATGGACTGTTCTCATTAGTTAAAAGGAAGAATTAGCAAAACTGGCTAACTCTGGATGATAGGATTATGAATACTTTTTACTTTTTTCTTTATAGTTTTCTGTATTTTCTGCATTTTATCCAATAAACATATATTGCAATCAGAAGATACAAATAAACATTTTCTCATTGCAGAAAAGCTAATAAGCTGTAACTCTTGCTTTCCCTCTGAAGTTGGAGACAGGGAAGATCTTGTGTCAGTGTCTTCTTTTTCCATCATGGAGTTTTAATAATAGATATCATAGGAAATGTATGTATTGTATGTATCTATTTTTGTAATTTGTATTTCTGAGATTATATTTATTTTTTTTAATTATTTTTTATTAAGATTTCACTTATTTTTAGAAAGAGGGGACGGGAGGGAGAAAGAGAGGGAGAGAAACATTGATGTGTGACAGAAACAATTAGTTGCCTCTTGCACACCCCCAACTGGGGACCTGGTCCTCAACCCAGGCATGTGCCCTGGCCAGGGATCAAACCATCGACCCTTTGGCTGGCAGGCCAGTGCTAATCCACCGAGCCATACCAGCCAGGGCTATTTTAATTATTTTTTAATTGATTTGAGAGGGAGAGACATCGACTTGTTGTCCCACTTATTTATGCATTTATTGGTTGCTTCTTGTGTGTACCCTCACGGGGGATTGAACCCACAACCTTGGCATATGGGTATGGTGCTCTAACCAACTGTACTGCCTGGCTAGGGCTCTGAGACTGCATTTTTATGTGCAACTCTGTGTTAGTTATTTATTTACTTTTAAACTTTTATTCACTTTTTGGGAACACGCAATATATTCCCATGGTTCAGACTTCAAAAGGAGCATTAAATGAAAGGTCTCCCTCTTCCCTGATCTTTAACCTTCTAGTTTCTCTCTTAGGGATTTATTAATATACTAGGTTCTGATGAATGCCTCCACAGATGCTTATGCAAATCAATAAGAATATGCATATATTTTCATATATTTCTCATCTTCTTCCAGTTCTTTACACATAAGGTAGCATACTTTTTTACACTATTCTGTACTTTACTGTTTTTACTCAACAGTTTATCTTAGAGATTACTCCATTTGGTTCAAATGAGCTTTCTCAGTCTCTTTTAAATTGTGTGTTTGTTAATCAGTTACTGCAATACTAGTGCCTTTTGTATATTTTATGTATTAAAAGTAGTCCTTTGTTTTTCTTATTGGAAAATAGTTTGTGAACATTTAGAATATTTTGAAAGTGTAGAAAGCAGATAAAAATAGAATTCACCTGTGTTCCAAAGAAAACCACTATTGAGGGTTTATTATTGCCGAAAGTTATTTTTTAAATTATTTTTTCATTCTCACATAAAGGTAGGACAAATGTTATTGTCTGATTACATAGGTAAGGAAACTGAAGCTCAGAAAGGTTTTACAAGGTGACACAGTTAGAAAGCAGACAAGCAGGGACTCTAACCTTGGTCTTTCGTCTTCTGGTCCTGTGCTTGGTGTATAGCTCATCATCAGTATGGTGCTGCTTGTGAAAAACTCAAGTTCTTTACCTCAGATGGTTATATTTAAAAAATGATTTAATATGAATGAAGAAACATTTTTCTTGTTTCACAGCTTAACTAAAATGCCAGTAGTTGTTTCTGAGGCTGGTATAAAATTTGTTGAATCTATTATGCATCTTTACTGTGATGTATACAGCATATTACATTTTGTTAGATAAAGTTTGAGATGGGAAGATCAAGCAGCCCTTGAAAATCAGACTCAGTAAAATGTACAGTAATGTCCAGTATTGATTGATTTAAACAAAAATGCAAAAAACAAGTGTGTTTATGTGGTGTAACCTGACTTTTTACTGTATCCTTGAAAGCCGAGGTGTTTGCTCAGTACTAGGTATCACATATTGACATTTCTCAACAGTGGCTGACTTTGGAGGTCTTTAAGCTGTTAAGAAACTGGAGGGGGGAACAAAATGGAACTTATGTTCATGAACGTTGTTTATAAGCATCATTAAGCCACGTAATTACAAAATGGACATTTAAAGTTCACCCTTTAAAGATAACTGTAAATTTAACTAAATTTAGTCAATATTTAACAATATTTAATAATCTTTTGTGTGGAATTTTTATTCCTAACTATTAGAAGTTAAGTGTAAAAAGGGACCCTAAGAAGACAAAAAGTAATTAGCAGCATCAAATAAAATTTTAATAGAAATATTGGTTCTTTTGCTACAGTCTTTATTGTTTTTCTAGCTAAATCAAATTATCCAACTTATTGAAACTCCCACACTCAAAATTCAGTTGGCATTTGGTGCATGTCAGTTAACATAGAGTCCAAGATAACATACTTTTTCTTGCCTTTGTGAATTTGTGTGATTTTGAATGAGCTTTTTCTTTATTAATTTCAGCAGCACAGTCAGCAGTCTCCATTCAAGAGTTGACTCATTAGAGAAGTCAAATACTAAGCTGATTGAAGAGGTATTGTCATCCAGCCATGGATAATTGTTTTTCCTGGACCTGGCATTTGTGATCCTTTTTCATGTTCAGCATGAATGTAATAAGCACACACACACATTTTCATCGTTATGATGGAATACTTGTAATATATTGGTTTGGCCAGCGGGTTTGTTTTTTCCATAAGATGGCTCTAGTAGAGCTTAGTTGTCTTTAATTTCATTTGAAACAATTTTGTTAGATTGTATTATGACAGTTGTCTTATCAGCATGCATTTAAAAAAAGGCTTATCAAAATTGGTGAGTTTTTGTGTAGCCATTTTAATATTGAGGATGGGAGAAAATATGCAACATAGTTGTAATTGGAAGTTTAATGGTAGCCACTGAGATTTGTGGTGGTTTTGTAGGCACCACCATCTCAAGAATGGGTGGCTAATCACAGAAGTTTCAGAAGGAGCCTGGAGAGTAAGGTATTCACAAAGGGTCGCTGGGCTTTCATCAAAGGGCACAATTCTTCCTAGGGTCTCTGTCTCTCTCTCCAGGTTCCAATAACTGCCTAACTTCTTCCTGTGACTTCCTGCTGTTACTTGCCAGAGTATTGCCCTGTCCTTTGTGGTTTCCCTACACCCTACTCATATCTCTGAAAAAAGTCCTTTTAGGAAGGGAGTTTTGGGGACTGGGTGAAAAAGGTGAAGAGACTGAGAAGCACAGATTGGTAGTTACAAAAGTCATGGTGATATAAAGTACGGCATAGGAAATACACACAATAGTATTGTAATAACCGTATAGTGCCAGTTGGGTACTGGGAATATATGATTGGCTAACCACTATGCTGTACACCTGAAAGTGACACAAAATAATAATAAATGCAAACTGTAATTGAAAAAAATTAAAAATAAATGAAATTTGCCTTTTCAAAGAAAAAAGTTTGAGAGAAACCACATACCTCAGGTGAATCTTAATTGTTTTGAGATATTCACTTTCTAGAAATGAGCCTCAAAGATGAAACTCATACATACTCTTCTATAAGTAAGCTGTGCTGCTCATTTTTAAATCTGGATAGCCTGATTTTAGGTATAGAATCACCTATAGTTAGAATTTCGTGCTGAAATGATACTCTCTCTCGTTCCACTATTCATATTGCTTTTCTTTTTTTTTCAAACATGTTTGGAGCCATTGCACAGAAAATCTGATAACAACACAGACTGTGTCGGCAGGAACCATATACTTTGATGTGTGTGACTGCCTAAGATTGCACTGTACAAGTAACCAATGCAATCAGTACCAGGAACAGTCATGTCAGATTGCTTTTCTTTTCAGGCATGATCATATCCACCTTATTTTCACCTTCCCATGTGTAAAAATCTTCCCATGAGCTCTGGTTTCCGGCATTGTCAAAGTGGCTCTCTGGTAGTCCCAGAAGCAGAGATTTATGTTAGCTCTCTTTTGTATACTATTTTTTAATATGTTTTTTTTTTAAATCTATCAAACCATAGAAATATTGCTTTCTATTTTCAGAATTATTTTGGGTAGAGGAAGAAACCTCTTATTTTATTAGTGCTATTAAACCTGTTTTCCATGTTAATTAAAAATTTTACTTCTTTTAAAACTTGCCCAATGTTTTCAAACCAGGGAACACATGATTGTATAATTGCAGTTAAGAATGCATCTTCATATTGATAGTTTGGGACCATGAGAGAGAGCTGCTCACTGGTTTTGTGATTCTTCTTGGCCTTAAGCACACTGTGAAGTTCAGTTGTATCCTTGACAAATTATTTAGAAATTTATTTGCCAGCCAACATTAGGGAGTGGTCCCTGCTTTCCTTTCCTAGGATCCTTTTTGCTCTGGGCCTCAGAGTCAAGCCATTCATTCATTTAGTCGTTCAGGTTTGACTCTGATGCTGAGAGCTGTCTCGTATTTGCATTGGTCACTCAGTGTGCCATGTTTCACAGGGGATCCTGTTTGTTATCATGAATGTCACTTTCAGTGACATCAAAACCTTTTTTCCTTATAGATGTTTCTGTTTTTACACAAGTCTTTACAGTTTTATTGTTTACCACATACTTCTTTATATGCTGACTCAGGTACTTTGTCTTCAGGGCATATTGTAAACCAGATAAACATAATATGTTTTGATTAACATAATACATATTGACCAGCAAAAGGAAGCAGTAGAAATTAGTAAATTCTTTCATTGGTATTCTGGGGTAATAGGGACACATATTTCTTATAAAAGTTTCTGTAATTGTGAGTCATTTTTACTAGTTTTAGAATTTTATTTTCTATTATTTATAGCCTTGAACATAACCTGTAAAGCAAGTATAAAGATGTTTAAAATGTTTTTTTCCTGTGTTTCATAATTTTTAGTTAGCAATAGCAAAGAATAATATCATTAAACTCCAAGAAGAAAATCATCAATTACGAAGTGAGAATAAATTGATTTTAATGAAAACACAGCAGCACCTAGAGGTAAGTAAAGACTGATTGCAAACAGTCTCTTGTGTCAGAAATTGTTACTTTTTGGGACTTTTGTATAGATTGGGTATTTCTGTGATGTACTAATAGTAGTGATGATAGAATTAAAAGTTTTCTTCCTAGGTTACCAAAGTGGATGTGGAAACTGAGCTTCAGACATACAAGCATTCTCGACAGGGGCTAGATGAAATGTACAATGAGGCCAGAAGGCAGCTTCGAGATGAGTCTCAGTTACGACAGGTAGGGGGCATCAAAGTTACATTACCCAAGGATAACAACAATAATTATTATTTACCCTTAAGCGAGCACCACTTAGAATCTCTTTCAGCCCTATCTTCCTCGTCATGGGATGGCAGTCGTCTCACTCAAATCGCTCAAATTCTTTAAGCTCCCACTGTATCAGTGTTTTTTTAAATGGTGTTTTTAAATTGTTACAATCTGTTTTTGAAATGAATAGATCATGACCAGCATTGCAAAAAAGGAAATAGAATGCTTTATTCAAATATTAGTAAAATCATATGTAAAATGAACTTTTTTACCCTTTTAAATTATTAAATATAATACCGACAGAAAAATACAGATGTATAGCTTAATGAATTATAATGTAAATACCTGTGTAACTACTACCCAGGTGAAGAAGAGACTATTGTGAGCCTTTTCATCACTTTTGCTATTTGTCTTTAATATTAGGAAACATCTTTTCCTTCTGATGTAAAATTCTGTAAGAGAAGAAATTAAAATTATGAAATAGGATTTTTGAGTTATCTTTGGCTTTCACTTACATGCATCGCTTTATTGTTTTACTTAAGGAAAATCAATACTGAGTTTATGAGGCATAAAAATACTTCATCTTCATCCTTGAGCCAATAGAATAGTGATAATTGACAGTCTAGGAAATGCTTTCATTTTAGCAAAATATGCATTTGTAAATATTTAGAATGTTGTTTTAGGGCTTGATTAATTCCCTTAGTGGGACTTGTAACTCAAAAGGAGTAGTCTACATATTGAATAGAAACTCTTTCTTGGCCTCATTAATTATTTTGTATCTGATTTTGACATCCTGAAGTGGCATGTGAATTAAGGATATGTTGCAATTACAGGATGTCGAGAATGAGCTAGCCGTGCAAGTTAGTATGAAACATGAGATTGAACTTGCCATGAAGTTGTTGGAGAAAGACATCCATGAGAAACAAGATACTCTGATAGGCCTTAGACAACAACTAGAGGAAGTTAAAGCAATTAACATAGAGATGTATCAAAAGTTGCAGGTAAGGAATGTTCTTAAATTCTTGGAATTTCTTGTTATATAAATTGAAAATGAACATTTGTATAAAGAGTTTGGTTTTTAAGAGATGAGCCTATTTTAACTGCCATATTGGTTATAAAAAGTGAGGTTTTTTCTCTAAATGGAAGCTTCAGATATGTAGCAGTGAAAAAGTATCAGAACAAACAAACAAAATCACCTATCTGAATTTGATTTTTAATGCTGGAAGGTTAACAGTATGAAAGTTAAATCTTTTGGGAAAACTCAATCTAATTATGCAGGACATTTTTGTGAACTTCTTTATACAGCATAGTCCCAAGAAAGATTTAGTTTTGATTGAAATGCTTTACTGTAATGATTATGAATTCTCTAATAAAGTGACGTCTTTGTTCAGTAGACTTGTTGCCAAAGTCCCTTTACAATTTAATTTGAAAAATTGCATATTTTCAAGAGCTTATCCTATTGTCTTCCAACAACATTGAAGGCTGAGTGTTTTTTTCCCTTTATTATATTTTTAAATGAAGACTAGTAGTACTACTGCTTTATATCATGAGAGTATTTTAATCTATAAATTAAGTGCTCATTGCAAAGTAACAATCCCATAGCAAAATGGTATACAAAACTTATAAATATTCAGGTATAAAAATCAAAACCACTGTAGCTGCCATGTTTTTCTAAATAGGGTTCCGAAGATAGTTTGAAAGAAAAAAATGAAATAATTGCTCGACTAGAAGAGAAAACCAATAAAATTACTATAGCCATGAAGCAGCTGGAACAAAGGTACAGCATTTCTAGTCTTAGTTTCTTTTTTTCCTTTCTTCCTCCCTCTTTTCTTTATTCAACTCTGACACCTGCCGCAAAAACCATTAGGGAAATTTATATTAGAACATGATTTTTTTAAGCCCAGCAGAATTTTGCCTTTGTTGTTTTGGTTGTTGCATGGAATCAAGTTGCTTTATATTAGGCTGATTCATTTGAACTTGCCATTTTATAGATTTTTTTAAAAGGCCTAATATCAGCAATTTCATGTGGTTCAATCTGTTACGTTACATAAAACAAATACACAAACAGAAACGTTGAAAAAATGTAAAACAAACAAAATCCGTGGTGGAATTATCCCTGATTGATTTCCATGCATATTGATCGTCATATCCTTTGTCATTCACCATCTCTTTATCTGAAATCAAGCTTTCTCAGTTGACAGTTTAGTTCTGTTTCTTTGAGCTAGGACCCTTAACCCAACCCAAGAAATAATTTTGTTTAAATTGAATTGTTTTATATTGGCATTTTTCACTTTTATTGTTGGAAAATGTAATGTATTTCCATTGATCTGTCATGTTGGTGTCAACATATGTCTTATCATTGCTTTCTTTGAATCTACTTATGAAAAACATAACTATTAATGCTTTATTGACATGAATATTCTTTTATTGACATCCTCTTTCTTCTTTTTTCTTTTTTGTTTTCTTTATCCCCATTTTTACATTTTGGACATCTTTATTACCTTTTTCTGTCTTTGATTTCTGTCCATTCCATTATGAAGTGACAACGATTTGTTAACTCAAACTAGGACAATTGCAATGTCATTGGTGAAATGTGCCAGCAGTGACACTCAGGACCAGTACAAGCTGGTCAAAGATATATCTTTCTGAAAACCACTTGTATTTAAATAGACTGAAAGAGAATCAACAATTTTATAATATATTACACAGAAAAGAATTTATGCTATTAAGTCTTCTAAAGGGGTATTAGGGACCCTGTATACTTCTGATCAGCTGCTGTGGTAATACACTGCCGTAAAGCAGAGTGGGTGCACTTGGATTTCCAGAAACACATCCCTCAGACCTTGTGCACAAGGGCTGATTTTGAGTATTGACCTTCAGAGGTCAGGATTTTCAAATGCAGTTTTATCTTTTTAGCTACTTTTTGATGGAAAATATATAAATTGTTTAAAAATAAGTTAACCTTTGATTTCACAATGTGTTGGCACAGATTTTCTTTTTCCACCATTGGTCCACTGTTTACCTAATGGCTCTTTTACTAATTTTTAAAGTGTTTAAAATAGTTTATAACCCAGATTGGCCATCATCCCGTGCTTTAGCACCTCAAGTTTCTAGTTCCCCTCAGCCATCTTCTGTGATAGCACAACTTCAAGGCCTACCTCACTCTTTTCTTTAGTTTCTTTAAAATTAGACAAAAGCTCCCTCCACCTTAATATTTCAAATTTAAGTTTAAATTTAGAGACAACTTGAATGTTACTCTTTTCTTTGGAAGTGGCATTCATACTTCTGAAATATGTGAGGGTTGCCCCATTGGTATGGTTTTAAGGAAGAAAAAAAGAGGCCTTTTTTTTTGGTCAGCTGAATAGAAGTTTATCTTAGGATTCCCTACAAGGAATTAATATCACTTGAATACTTGGGAGATATTTTCTTATAAAAATATTGAAGTTAAATCTAAGAAATCCTAGATGACCATAGGAGGCAGGGAGTGGAGCTAAGCACAGGGAGAAGCAATGACTTAAAAATAAGAACAAATGGAAATCACATTTTATCAAATTTTAAAAATTCAATGACAAAATTCAAAGAACAAAAATAACCTCTAGAGAATGTTGCCAACTATTACTAAATACTTTTCAATCTTAAAATGCACACACATATACATACAGCTTTGGCATAATTTAGTAAATGCATAATGATCCTATAGAGAGGACTAGACTGTTATTTAAAGTAGTTGCAGGTCTTTGCTCTTGGCCTTGTTAGTGCACTTGATTCCTGGCATACACATCCTAACATAACAATGGGGCTTCTTCACCTAGTATAGACATAAATACTATACTTTTCATGGTTTTGTAAAAAGGTAGTAACACACCTATTATACTTTGAAATTTGATTCATTATGCTCTATAAAAGTGGTAAAGGCTGTATTGCTTTGCATTATTAATTATGAACAAGAAATAAAACAAATTTGAAGATAGTATTCTGGGCATATAATATGTTATATTGAAAAAAATCACAAAACAATTTCTAGACATTGTGTGGCTCTTTCACGTTTGAGTTTGTGAGTTTTCCCCCAAACTTTGTTTTCATTTAGAAATGTTTCTATTTCCCCATTTTTCTTTTATTTGTCTTCTTCACCCTTTTACACCCTAGTTCTAGCCTCAGTTTTACCCAAAGTTGATTTGAATTACACCAGATTGCAGCAAGCAGAGAAGGCGCAAATGGAAGCTGAAGATGAGGACAAGAAATACCTACAAGAATGTCAGAGTAAATCCGACAGTCTGCAGAAACAAATCTCTCAAAAGGAGAAACAGCTGTGAGTATTTCACTCTTGGAAAAAATACTTGTATTAATATAATGTCTACGCACCCCCCTTTCTTTTGTGCATATGGTAAAGTACTTATATTTTCATTTATTTAATGATGTCAGGTAGATTATGGAGTTCTTAAAAAAAAATTAGAAAACATACGAAGGTGTTAACCCCCCAAAACCAGAATTATCTTCTGGAGGGCGGGCCCCTTATAGTACAGGCTTCCCCTGCTAGGTGAGTGTTCTAGAAACCCATCTGTATCCGTGTTGTGAGAGGCTGCGTTTGGCTTCAGTGAGTTTTTCTGAAGACTCTTTCAAGGTGTTTGCCCAGTTCATGGTGGGTAATTTATGAGCACACCTGCCCACACCACGCTGAGTGTTCAGCAGTTTTTGACCAAAAAACAGCATGACCTCTGTGCCTCATCCTGCCTATTCATCTGATCTTTCCCCAAGCAACATTCTTTGTTTCCCTGGATGAAAAAAGTCCTCAAAGGGAAACGTTTTGCCCATGTGGAAGAAGTAGAACAAAAAATTACAGAAGCACTAATTAGCATCAAAATCGAGGAGTTCAAAAACTTTTGCACAGTGGAAAAAAGTCTCAATAGATGTATTGCATGAAATGGGAAGTACTTGGAAGGTGAATGAAGTTTAAACATGTAAGAATAAATACACAATTTTTTATACATAAATTCTATTGCTTTTGTGTCCCGCCTTGTACTTATGATTAAAACTTATGTTTTTACTACCTTCATTGTTTATAGAGCATTTCCAACTGTCTTGCTGTCTTTTTGCTCAAGGGCAGTTTTATTCTTTCTGCTGTTAACATTGATCTGAAAGCCATTAGGTAACTATAAGGAACGTCTGTTATCAAAGAACATGATGTTTTCTGGGAACATTTTTATGAGTACTTCACATGTTAGATCTGTATATAGCCAACTGGGAAGGATGTCAGTATATGCCATTGAGTTGAAAAAAAACCAAGTTGCAGAAAATGTGCTATGCTAAGTATGATCCTATTTTTTGTAAAATTAAAATGGCCCTGCCCTGGCTGGTGTGGCTCAGTGGGCTGAATGCAGGCCTGTGAGCCAGGAGGTCACAGGTTTGATTCCCAGTCAGGGCACATACCTGGGTTGCACGCCAGGTCCCCGGCTGGGGGCATGTGAGAGGTAACCTACCTATGTATCTCCTCCACATGGATGTTTCTCCCCCTCTCTTTCTCCTTTCCTTCCCTTCTAAAATATATAAATAAAATCTTTTTAAAAATTAAATTAAAACTGTCCATAGGAAAGAGTTTAAAGAATAGAGATTCTAAGGAATGATTATCTCAGAGGAGTGATGGCAAACTGACAGGGGTATTTTATTTTATTTTTATTTTATTTTTATTTTTTTAAAGATTTTATTTATTTATTTTTAGACAGAAGAGAAGGGAGGGAGAAAGAGAGGGAGAGAAACAGCAATGAATGGTTGCCTCTCACATGGCCGTCACTGAGAACCTGGCCTGCAACCCAGGCATGTGGCCTGACTGGGAATTGAACCGGGACCCTTTGGTTCCCAGCCCGCGCTCAATCCACTGAGCTATACCAGCTCAAGGGCAGTTTTATTCTTTCTGCTGTTAACATTAATCTGATAGCCATTAGGTAACTAAGGAACATCTATTAACAAAGAACATGATTTTTATTTTATTTTTTTATTTCATGTGCCCTCCACTGAGACCTGGCCTGCAACCCAGGCATGTGCCCTGACTCACCCTTTGGTTCACAGGCTGGTGCTCAATCTACTGAGCCACCAGCTGGGGCTGACAGGGGTATTTTAACTTTTACTTTATAAACATCAGTATTTTTCCCCAGTAAATATGCATCACTTTTGTATTATTAAAAGAAACAATAGAAAATAGTTATATATTATGTTTAACAGATCATTAAACAAGACCACATGCCATATATGATGTATAATTTGCTAAGCTGCCTTTAAATCTATTGGTTGAGGTGCTGTTAAGTTCTTCTCTGTCCTTACTGATTTTCTGTTCAGTAGTTCCATCAATTATTGAGAGAGGACTTCTTATAATTTCCCAACTATAATTGTGGACTTAGGTATTTCTACTTCCAGTTCTATCATTTTTTGTTTCTTACATTCCAAAGTTCTGTTGTTTAGTATCTACATGATTAGGATAACTGTGTCTTCCTAGTGAATTGAACTTTCTATCATCATATAATTTGCCTCTTTGTCTCTGGTAATTTTCTTTGCTTATACATCTGCTTTATCAGAATTAATATAGCCACTTCTGCTTTCTTTTTATTAATGTTTTCATGTAGTAAACAAAAGATTAATGTTTGCGTTTTTCTATCTTTTTACTTTCAGCCTAATCTTTATCATTGTAGTTGAAGTAAGTTTCTTATAGTTTGGGTTTTTATCTATTCTGTCAGTCTCTCTTTTAAAGATGTAGATAGTCCATTATATTTAGTGTAATTGTTGATATATTAGAGCTTAAGTCTGCTATTTTATTGTTTTATTTTTCTGTTTTTATTTCCATTTCATTTTTTCTGCCTTCCTATAGGTTACTTGAACGTTATTTAGAATTCCTTTTTTTTTTTTTAAGATTTTATTTATTTTTAGAGAGAGGGAAGGGAGGGAGACAGAGAGGGAGAGAAACATCAATGTGTGGTTGCCTCTCACATGGCCCTCACTGGGGACCTGGCCTGCAACCCAGGCATGTGCCCTGACTGGGAATCGAACCGGAACCCTTTGGTTCCCAGCCCATACTCAGTCCACTGAGCTACACCAGCCAGGGCTATTTAGAATTCCTTTTTGATTATCTGTAGTGTTTTGAGTGTATTTCTCTGTATAATGTGTTAGTGGTTGCTGTACACGTTATACTATATATTTGCAACTTTTCAGTCTACTGGCATCAACATTTTATTGCTTTTAGTGAAGTGTGGAAGCTTTACTCCTATTTTATGCCCGCTCCCTTTTATAATTTGCTTAAATATTTTCTCTACATAAGCATATCAGACATGTTATAGTTTGTACCTCAACCTTAAAACATAATTTAGAAAACTTTTCTCTTTATTGTTCTCCATTTCTGATGTCCCACGTTTCCTTATTTGTGTCTGAAAAACCTCCTTTAGCCTTTCTTTGAGGGTAGGTGCGTTGACAGCAAATTTTCTTATTTTTTGGTTTTTTTTGTTCATCTGAAAACATCTGGACTTCACTTTCATTGCTGAAGGATATTTTCAGGATGTCCTTAGAAATCTTTCTAGGTGACAGTTCTTTCTATCTCTAGCTGACAGTTCTTTTTGTTCAGCACTTCAAAAGTGATGCGCCACTTTTGGTATTTGTAGTTTCTGGTTGAAAAAAACCTGTCATTTGAATTGTTCTATTCTCAAGATTCTTTCTTTGAACTTACCCTTTTTTGGGCTTTGGGTAGCTTCTTGAATCTTTAGGTTTATCTTTTGCCAAATCTGGAAAATTTTTGGCCATTATTCAGATATTTTTTCAGTGCTACCTGCTTTCTCCTCTCCTCTGAGACTCTCATAACATGAATGTTAGATCTTCTTTTAAATAGTCCCACAGGTCCCTGACACCTTTTTTTAAAGAAATTTTTCTGTCTATTTTTCTCTCTGTTGTTCAGAGTGGGTAATTTTTGTTTTTTTATTTTGAAATTTATTCATTTGTCCCTCCTCATCTTCATCCTCCCAGCGATCCTGTCCAGTGAAATTATTGTGTGCTCCAGTTCTAAGACTTCCGTCTGACTCTGTATTTCCTTCCTTCCCTCACCTTTTTTTTTTTGGGTAGTACTTCATACTTTTTCATTTGTTTCAAGCATGTCCTTAATTGATCATGGGAATATTTTTATATAGCTGCTTTAAAATTCTCATCAAATAGGAACTATCTGACATGTTAGCATGTCTGTTTTTTTCTCATCCAAGTTGAGATTTTTTTCCAGAGTTCTGGCATCATTACCAGACAGCCTTGTGCTCTTCCAGAACAGCCACTGGGTCCTACCACTCGCCACCCATAAGCAAAGACTCTGGAGACAGAGTCCAGTGAGAAGAAACAAAGGAATCCTTTCTTTAAAGTATACATGGCTTGACGTAATGGCAGATTTCTGCCTCAAAGCCCGTTTCCTTTACAATGCCTCAGAGAAAACCACTCCGCTGCTCTCTGCCAGCTCAGGTCAAGGTTGTACCGGGAACCTCTCCTCCCACCCAAAGTACCATCCTTTTCATCCTTCAGAGTCTGTGCATCCAGGCGTCCTACTCGAGGTGCTGTCCTCTGGAGGTCTGCTAAGCCCCATTTCACTTCGGGTGGGTCCGAGGCCCTGCCTGGGCTGAGTGGGCAGAGTGGCAGTGATGGCAGGAACTGCCATTGTTGGGGCCACCACTGGAGGAACATGCGGATGGCAGGCAGGCAGGTGGCTGTCGTGGCACAGCTTCCAGGCAGCAGGCCGCTGACCCACAGGGGAGGCCTCCTCTGGAGGCAGGCAGGTGGCCACTGCTAATGGAAGCCCTTTGTTAGAGGAGTGGCCAGGTGGGTGACTGCAGCTGGTGGCCCCTCGCTGGAGGAGTGCAGGGGCAGCGGGTGGGTGGCTGCCACTGATGGCTTCCCATGACTTCCTGCAAGGAGGAGGGGTGCAGGGCTTGCTGCCCCTCACCTCCAGCCTCCTCCCCTCCCTTCTTACCAGCCTAGTTGCTGCAGCAGTCCTGGCCAGGGAGGACTCCTGGACAGGCAGGTCCCAGAGCGCTCGGGGAGGGGTGCAGGGAATGATCCCAGACAATCCAGTTCCCCCAAGGCCAGCCTGTTTGGGAACCTGAGCCCCCAGCTGGGGGAGGGGAGAGCAAAAGTGTGCATTTTCCAGTGCTCAACTTTTATTTATTTTTTTTTTAACTTTTTTTTTTAAAGATTTTATTTATTTATTTTTAGAGAGAGGGGAAGGGAAGGAGAGAGAGGGAGAGAAACAGCAATGTGTGGTTCCCTCTCACATGGCCCTCACTGGGGACCTAGCCTGCAACCCAAGCATGTGCCCTGACTGGGAATCGAACTGAGACCCTTTGGTTCCCAGCCCGCGCTCAATCCACTGAGCTACACCAGCCAGGGCTCCAGTGCTCAACTTTTAAAAACTGCTCCCACAGCCCCCAGCACCACGGGAGTAGATAGGAGGGTATGTCCGTCACATCCAATCCCCTCCCTGGCTCCAGTGTCAGCCCTTTTTGCTGCTTTTCTGCCGAGTCCTGTGTGTGTCCTCTCGGTTGTCCCAGAGTGAGGCTTGCACGTGCTGACTTCAGTGCTCTTCCACCCCTTCCCCATTTCGGGGGTGGGGGGGGTGCAGGAATTCCCTCCCCTCTTTAGAGTATGTCAAGTGTTTTTCTATTACGTCCTGAACATTTGGGGAATTGTGAGCCCCTCTGGCATCTTATTTAAATCTTGTTTTAGCAGCCCTCCACTGAACCCACACCAGCAGGGGAATGTGGACTTCGACTGTTAGTATACTAAGTGGGGGTGGCTGCCCAGGACCCTTGTGGATGAGATGGAGTGGGGTGCCTAACTACTGGCAGGGATTGAAGTTTATGCTTTCCAGTCAGTCTCCACTGGCACTGTGGAGGGAGGAGGAGTGGAAGTCCAGGTGTCCCGGTTGTTCTCTGCTGACACCATCCTGGAGGGGAGAGGGGGAGGTACTTCATTACCACAGCACAGGTAGAAATCTAGGCTCCCCGCTGGGCTTTCGCTGCCCCTGTGGCAAGGGTAAGCAACACCTTGTTACTGATTCGTGGAGGTAAAAGTGCAGGCTCTCCATGTGGTCTCTACTAATACCATAGGGGTATATGAGGAGAGACATGTCCTCACTGCTGGGTGTTGGTGAAAGTTCCACTTCCCCTTTTGACCTTCTCTAACACTGCCACAGTAGGATTGAGAGGGGCACCTCATATTGCCGTGAGGATGGAAATTTAGGCTCCCCACTTGGCCTTTGCTGACAGTGGTCAGGGGTCCTATGGTTTTTCCTCTGGTGTTTTGCTGGAATAGGGCATTTATTGTCAAAAAGGTTTTTTTAGCCATGTTAGTCTGCCTCTTCCAAGCCCTTTGGCAAGGAAGAGCAGGCCTTTCTTGGGGCTTTTTTTGTTTGTGCCCGTTGGTGTTTGTGGGTTGCAGGAGGCTCTGACATTAAGTCTGAGCTATATAGGACGCAAAAAGGAACCCCAGGTAACTCCTGACTCTGTTATTCCTTGAGTCCTGGGGTTATTGCTGGTCTGCTGCATTCTTCTCCCATTTCACAACCTTATGTTTGTTTATATGTAATGTCCAGGGTTTTCTAACTGCACTTAGTGGAGGAAATACGTTCACTCCGTCTTGTCCAGAACTAGAATTCTAAGTTCCTTTAATAATGCAGGGAGTATGAATTGGCTGAAAATTTGCATCATTTGTACATTGTGAAACTAAAACCCACCCCCCACCCCCAAACAAAAACACTCAGCAAAGCATTTTCTCTTAATTTTAAGGTTTTCACAGAAGGACTGCCAGCACTTTCAGGGTTCCCTTGGCAACAAAAATCACAAGGGACGTTTAAGTCAACAAGTTTATTAATGATGCCAGGGTTTTGTTGTCGAAGTCCCTGTGCCTTGCCAGATGAAAAACAAGAGCAGCCTGATCGGGACATTTTGTCAGTCAATAGAAACCCTGATACTCTGTGGTACTGAATTTCTTTTCTAGAGTTTGACAAATCTGTAGGTAAGACAAATCTAGTAATTTTTCTGCAATGATGCAACTCTTTGATCCCTGCCCAAAGGATGACCTAAATAATGCTATAGGGATCCTCAGTGAGATGTGGGTATAAGCTGGAGGGAGAAGATGCTTGTCTCTGCTTGAAACCATGGAAGTAATTTTGTGTCTTTGTCAGTGTGATCATGGAGAGCATGAATGTGTTAACAGTTTGGAGATCAGGAAAGATCCCTGATTACTCAGGAAAAATTGGAATCATTACTATAGAAATGTTGGGACTTTTTAAAAAAATAGTTTGATGAATATCCTTATTTATTTATTTTTGGTATTACATTATATTGATACTACATAGATACTGTTGTCTTAGAAAGAGTGTCATGGTATATATACTCTTTAATCTCTTGTTTATTGTATTTACTCTATCATGGACATTGTATCATATCAATAAATACAGGTCTTCACTAGCATATCACGGTTAACCTAAACGAATCCTTTCGCCTGGAATATTGTGCTTTATTTTTTGAGTTTTCATATCTTTGACTACAAATGACAGATTGCATTTCTTCATTTTGTGAATTGACAGTTTATATCTATTTTTCCCTTTATGGTGTTCACCGTTTCTTTTCCCCCAGAAGGTCTTTATGTATTTAGTCTGGGTTTTTCACATATAGTGAAAATGTTTTCTAAAGTTCATTGTTAAGTTTTAAACATTGTTCATAGTGGGTTTTATTTTTTTTAATACTCACTGGAGGACATTCTTATCAACTTTAGAGAGGGGAAGGGAGGGAAAAAGAGAGGGAGAGAAACATTGATGTGAAAGAGAAACATCCATTGTTGCCTTTTGTATACTCCTCAACTGGACTGAACCCTCAACCTAGGTATGTGCCCTGCCCGGGAATTGAACCTGTGACATTTTGGTTTGCAGGTCAATGCCCAACCAACTGAGCCACACAGAGCAAGACCATAGTGGTTTTTTAATTTACAAATTTATAACTTTTATATAGTTATATTTCCTCTTTTTAAATGATTTTCTGTTTTTGGTGGTCAATATATGTTCTGAGAATATATTTATAGTAACTTAAAAACAAAACTTTTTGTTTTTTCACTGTTTTTTATTTTTTTTTAGTGTATGTTTATTAAAGCTGGGGTCAGTGAAACAGGAAGAGCTTAGGACAGAAGAAGCAAAAAGAGAGAGCCTAGACAGGGCTGCTTTGGCTCCCTAGAAATGTTATAGGGAAGTGAGCCACACAGGGCTGTGTGGACCCATTGAGAAGTAAAAGTCACAGTGACAGAAGTGAGCCAAGGCAGGGCTCACTGAAAGTCAGGGAAAAAGGGGTCTTGGGGACAAGTTCAGGGCATTAGCATGGGATGAGCTGCTGCTGCCCATTGCTCCCCTGGTTGCAAATCTCATGGGGTCCCTTAGAGTTTAGGACATGCCCAGCTGGGAGGGAAGAAAGGCCTGGGCATACTGGGTGAGGATGTGCAGTTTTTTCTTACTCTGGATGATAACCAAGGTACCCTGTAATGTGGTTTACTTCAGTGTTAGTAACATTATACCTGTTCCTTTGTACTCCTTTTAAAGTTGTAGTAAAATGGTATTTATCAACAATTTGTAAATTCTGTTTCGAGGTATTTCTTCTCATCAACTCAAATTACAAAATCTGGAATCTGTTTCACTAAGAAAGAATGTGGCTGTAAATGGAAATGCTAACTTTAATTAGGAAACAAAAGCAATAAAAATATTAACACAAAGTATTAAAATAATGTAATATTCTTAGTATTATATATTGCAATTAAAATGTAAAGCATTAGAAACTGTAGCATTATTACTGTGTACCTCCCCTGCTATACCTACTTATGAGCAACAGTTATAGAAATGATTTTTGTCACCCTAAAATGTAGGAACTTCACTACTTTTGTTTTGCCAGCTGGCATCTGTTCTTAGAATGTCGAAGTAGTGCTTTCAGATGTGAGCTGGTGTTCCCAGCCAGTGTGGGCTCCCCGCCATTGCCTCCTCAGTCTTTATCTGTCCTGTAATAATAGGCCAGCTGCCAACGGGAAACTGAAAAGTAGCTCTTTGTACCAGAGCTGATTTTTCTGTTACTGATGTTAAATTGATTTAGTGGTTGCTGTAATTTTTATATCAGAACAGTACTTTCCATTAGTTTGTTGTAAAATTTTTCACACAGCACAGAAATGTAAATAATTAAAACCCCACGTTTCTCTCACACTATATACAACTGGTATAACTGCAACCGTCGTAATAGTGTGGTGTGGCCTTCCAGGCATTTTCTGTGCCTATACAGCGTGCACATGTACAGAATTAATAAATGACAAATTATTATATAGCAAGGAGTTTTTGTGGTTGGCCAATAAACTGGTACTTTGGGATCAGAAAAGCCTGTGCTGCTGAATTTACCAAAAAATATTTATGCGAGAAAATATCTGAAGAAATGAATTATAAAGGCAAAAGTTATCAGCCAAAAAGATGTTCTTTTTAAAGAATATATAAAACTCTCATGTAAACAATAGTATTGAGCTTCTGTTTATTCTTTGTCATTCCAGGGTGCAACTGGAAACTGATTTGAAGATCGAGAAAGAATGGAGGCAGACTTTGCAGGAAGATCTTCAAAAGGAGAAAGATACCTTATCTCATCTTAGAAATGAGACCCAACAAATCATTAGTCTTAAAAAAGTAAATGGTGGTAAAACTTTTAAAATTACATTTTGATAAAAGTTATTTAAAAAGAATCAAATTATAATTTGCCTTTACACCAAGGAAATAACATACTAGTCATCTTTAGAAATATCAGCAAAGAGAGTAGATGAACAGAAAGTAGTTGATAATTGATAGAGCAGCTATGAAAGAGCTTTGGACATATAAATCTGTTTTTTGTAAAAAACTAAAGGATTTGTGTTTCTAATTAATGGTATGTGTATACCATGTGGAGTTTCTCATTTCTTTCTTTTGAATTACATTGTCTGTTTTTTATTGTTTTGAAGGAGTTCCTTGACCTCCAGGATGAAAATCAGCAGTTGAAAAAAGTGTATCATGAACAGGAGCAGGCTCTTCAAGAACTTGGCAACAAACTTAGCGAGTAATTGCTCTTTTTTCCTTCAGCTAAGTATTCATTGACTTTTATAAAGGTATGAGTGTGCCAAACCAAATAGGCAGAAAAGTTGAAATATAGAAAAGAAAGATATGAACTATTAAAAACAAAAGCAGACTCCTAGAGAGCAGGATGACAGCTGCGGGCAGGGGCAGGGGGAGTGATGGTTAGTGGGTGGAGGGATTGAGCAAAAGAAACAGGACTCATGGACATGAGCAACACTGGTGATTGCAGGAGGGAGGGAGTGTAGAGTGGATAAATGGTACTGGAAAAAATACAGTAAAAAATAAAAACAAAAACTTGAAAGACTAACAAGACTGTAGGTTGGAGAGATTTTATTAAAAATTTTCATTGTATTAGTTTTTAGTTCTGAATATTTTCTTAAGAGATCAAAGCTAAGTCTCTTAATTTCTTCAAATCATAGTATTCAGGAGTTAATATATTTTTCTCAGAGCAACAGAAGCTAGCTTTTTCGGAGTATTTTGAGAAGGACCCAACATTGTGAGAAGTGAAGGGTGTTTCATCCCATCCGGAGTGGGGGCTTAGCTTCATAGTGTCTGTGGTTGGTTCTGAAGCAGTGAAGTGTTGGGTCCCTATAAAGACAAGAAAGAGATGGTGTTCTGCCTCACATATTCCTCCTTGTTCTATAGTCCGTGTTTTGCTAAAGATGGGATTCCATGAAAAAGTCTTGAGACCAGTTTCCAAGGGCAGAGGAAAGAGTAGTTTACTAAAATCACAAAAGGACACATCAGCCTTCAAAAAGATAACAGTGTTCATTCATACAAATTCAAAGAACAATTGCACTGTGATTCTGATAAACAAGATTTCAGTTTTATGTTGGCACCCATTTACTGACCCCTTTGAGCCAGACCCTACAGTAAATACTTATTACCTCATTTCCTGTCTGTTCAGTCTACTTGTTGAGCTGCTGCTTTGGGCCAGGCACTATTCTACCTGCTAGGGGCTCAGTAGTGAATAATCCCCACAACAAAAAATATATTTATATTTACTAAGATCATAAAGGTTTAATATTAAAACATTAGAATAGTGAAAGAAGGAATGTGTATTACTTTTTTGGCCATCTCTCATTCAATACTAGAGATTTTATGGTTGTATTAAAAGCATGATCTTTTGGCTGTCCAGATAGCTGAATTCGGACTTCTGCTTCTTTATCCTTAGCCTGGTTCATTGTTTCTCAAATTTTAGTTTGCATGAAAATTACTGCTCAGGGTCAGGTATACCTAACAATCTGTACTGAACTTCATGGAATACTTAAGGAATTCTCAAGGGTTATTCTGATTACTAAATTTTTCCCTTGTAAACCGACTACATACCTAATTCCTGTGTAACTCCACTGTATGCTTGTTTTTCTGAAGTTTGTGGGGTTTTTTTACTTAAGAATATGCATTAGAGGTTTTTCCATATGAGTACATAAAGATATTCCTTAGGATGAACGTGCCATCATTAAATGGTTTCTAAATTTTTTTTTAAACTTTATAATTTTTAAAATAACCAGTATTGCTGTGAACATTCTTGTAAGTGTATGTTGATATATCTAGATATACTTTAATGAGTATATCTAAAAAGTAAGTTCCAAGAGGTGAGTGCTGGGCCACACAGAATGTACGTTAAACATTTTTGATGGTGCCAATTTACCCTCCATCTCCAGTGTTAGCCCCCCTCCAGAAGTAGGAGAGAATGTCTGTTTTTGCCATTCTGATAGTTGAAAATACTGTTTGATTTGTATTTCTTTAACTATGAGCAGGGTTGATATCTGTATTTGTGTTCTATTTGCACTTGCAATTTATTTCCTGAAAACTGCCTGTTCATATACTTTGTACATTTTTTTGGTTGAATTGCTCATCTTCTTCTTATGGGACCTTTGTGAATTCATTGTTGTACAGTGTACATCTTTTTACTGTAGTTTGTCATTTGTCTTTTTTTTTTTTTTTAAGATTTTATTTATTTTCAGAGAGAGGAGAAGGGAGGGAGAAAGAGCAATGTATGGTTGCCTCTCACATGGCCCTCACTGGGGACCTGGCCCGCAACCCAGGCATGTGCCCCGACTGGGAATCAAACTGGGACCCTCTGGTTCCCAGCCCGTGCTCAATCCACTGAGCTACACTAGCCGTGCTGTCATTTATCTTTTTACTTCATTTATGATGTATTTGTCTTTCCTTGCTAATGTTTGAATTCTTTTCATTTTTAAAGATTTATTTATTTTTAGAGAGGGGAAGGGAGGGAGAGAGAGAGGGAGAGAAAAATATCAATGTATGGTTGTCTCTCCCACACATTCCCAACTGGAAACCTGGCCCGCATCCCAGGCATGTGCCCTGAACTGAGAATGGAATCGAAAACCCTTTCTTTGGTTCACAGGCCGGTGCTCAATCCACTGAGCCACACCAGCTAGGGCGAATTTTCTTTTTAACTTAAATAAAAAAAAATATTGATTTGAGAGAGAGAGAGAGGAAGGGGCGAGAGAAAGAGGAGAAAGATCAATTTGTTGTTCCGCTTATTTATACATCCATTACTTGATTGTTTTTTTTTTTTAAAGATTTTATTTATTTAGTTTTAGAGAGGGGGAAAGGAGAGAGGAAGAGAAACATCTATGTGAATGAGAAACATCGTTAGTCTGCCTCTCTCACTCCCCACCTGGGGACCTGGCTCGCAACCCAGGCACGTGCCCTGACTGGGAATCGAATCAGCAACCCCTCACTTTGTGGGATGACACCCAACCCACTGAGCCACACCAGTCAGGGCTCAGTGGTTGATTCTTGTGTGTGCCCTTATCTGGGATCCGCAAACTTGGTGTACAGGAGGGTACTCTAACCAAGTGAGCTACCTGTCCAGGGCTAATGTTTGATTTTTATGGTGCGGCTTTATTAGTTTTCCTTCTCTGCTTCTGAGACCTGTAGTCCCTAAGACATGAGCAGGGCCCATTGTGAGTCAGAACATATTTTACTTTTGTCAACTTTAGTTCTTTTCTGCAGTCACAATTTTATCACAGCTGGGGGAAAGACCAATGGCCCTATGAGTTTTCCCAAATGGAGCAGTTGTTTTTTTCTTTGTTTAAGATTTTATTTATTTATTTTTAGATAAGGGAAGGGAGGGAGAAAGAGACAGAAACATCAAGTGAGAGACTAACATTGATTGGTTGCCTCTTGTAAGCACCCTGACGGCAACCACGGGGACCAAACCTGAAACCCAGGCATGTGCCCTGACCAGGAATTGAACCTGCAACCTTTCGCTTTGTGGAATGATGCCCAACCCCCTGAGCCACACCAGTCAGGTCCAGACTGTACCAATTTATCTGCTGAAGTACTTACTCCTCCTTGTCATCCTCCTTCTCTTATATATTATCAGATTAAAATTAAGTAAAAACAGATTTTTCCCTAATACGCAGGATGCTGAACATCTCTTTAAATTTTTTTTTTGATGAAGAGTCTTTAAAATTTTTTTTGATGATGAGTCCCTGAGGTTGGGTCAATACTTTTTAACCTTTGCTCCTAATTTACCAGAATTGGCTTTAGGCTTATGTAGACCATTTGGGCATTATTTAAAATGGGGAGTGGGAAGGGGAAGGTCATGTAGAATAATATAAAACATTTAATTTTGTTAAAAGGGAAAATTACTATTTCAGAAAGAACAGTTTTTAAACTTACCATTCAAGAGCTGCATTTTCAAGTTATGACTAAATTTCAAAATTAGTATTCATTATTGTGATTCACAGGAATTAGTATCCCTCTACCATTCATCAACTGTGTGACTTAGGGTCATTTATTTAACCTTTTTAAGCCCATTCCTCTATTTGAAAATTAGAGTTATAAAATTCCCACAATTCTTTTCGAATTAGCTGAGACCGAGTATGTGAAAGTGCGCAGCACAGTGCCTCTTCCTCAGAGCAGCCAGAGCGTCAGTCTCTTTGTAAGATGAGCGAGCAGGGTGGATCTGAAAATTACTCTCCCGTGCTTACATTCTGAACCTGTGATTTTAAATGTAAACGATTAATTTTAATTACAAAATATTTTTAATAAAGCAGTGTTGACTCATTTCTTATTTAAGGATGCTTATCAAGAGAGAATTTCTGATAGAGTTATTAAAGGTTTTAAATGTTCTTCTTCTAAATAAATTGCAATTGTAGTAGATAGACTATCTGATTTAGGATTAAAGAAATGAAATAAACTTGAACTATTCATATTTGAAGAAAACATGGAGCATACAAAATATTAGGATGGAATATTGAAGGAAGAGAATCTAAAGTAACTAATATATCTGTGTTATAATGAGCGATAGTTTTATGAGACTGAAGCGCTACCTACTGCGCTAACGAGGCACCTTGAGCGATAGTTTTAAAATACATTAAGGATGCTGAACAGCTTCTCCCTTATCCTCACCAAGGGTTAAATTCCAACAAGAATAATTTTTTTTTTTAAAGATTTTATTTATTTTTAGAGAGAGGGGAAGGGAGGGAGAAAGAGAGGGAGAGAAACAGCAGTGCATGGCCGCGTCTCACTTGGCCCTCACAGGGACCTGGCTCGCAACCCAGGCACGTGCCCTGACTGGGAATCGAACCGGGACCCTTTGGTTCCCAGCCCGCGCTCAACCCACTGAGCCACACCAGCCAGGGCCCAACAAGAATAATTTTTAATTTAGAAAAAGAAATTCCAAATTTCTTTTGGGGTGGGGGCGAGGGGAGGGGAGAAAATGCATACAACTGTAAAGTAATTTACATACAACAATAAAGTAATTTAAAAATTAAAAAAAAGAAAAAGAAAAAGACATTTCAGGACTCTCCAAATAGTATTCTGTGAATGCTATTCTTTTCGTATAAATAAACTTTTATAGTTTTTTTCCTCAATAGCAGGGCTTTTAGGATTATCAGGCTTTTAGGGCTTGTTATGGATGTTTTCCTATAGTGTCATAATTGATTGTATCACACTTATTATATTCTCATGTTTCTCTCTTGATACTTCTCTATGCTATTTTAGTGCCATGGTCAATATTTCTGCACACTTACAGACCTGTTCCTAAATAAAAGTTAATTAAAATTAATAATATAGATATTTGTTTCCGTCCTGTCTAGGCCAAGGATGAGGTGTTCTTGTACCTGAAACTGTAACCGATACCCTCTTTCTTCAGGATTTTGGCACTTCATGTTAGGGGGTGGACAGAGTTTTTAGAGTCCATATTTGTGAATAAAGGTATTTTAAAAATTGATTTGAGAGAGAGAGAGAGACGATGCTTCAACCAACTAAGCCACCCAGCCGGGGCATGAATAAAGGTGTTTTAACCAGCAATATATTAACACTGGTAAATTTTCATGAAGTATTTCTGTAGTGAATGCCATTAAGCTACTTTCATTCCATATTTAATTTTTGTATACAGCATAATTACTGTTTTGGTCATTATTCCCACCAGCATCTATTTTCCTTGGACGCATTTTGTAGATGTGAATCCCACCAGGAAAATCTGATTGTTCTGTTAATATTTTTACACTTAGTAATTTTACATTGATTATTCCAAATGTAAGAGTCAGTATGAGCCAGACAAAAGACTAACACTTTGTTTTTATGTCTTAGAACAAAGAGAATTTGTAGGGTGAAGGAAGTTCCTAATGTTCTGCTTCAGTCGCAGAGACTTCAAATATTTTATGTACCTTTTGATCTAGTAATTTTATTTTTAAGTTGTTCTAGGGAAAAAGTACGGTCCTGGCTGGTGTGGCTCAGTGGACTGAGCACCGGCCTATGAACCAAAGGGGTGCAGTTCGGTTCCCAGTAGGGGCACATGCCTGGGTTGCAGGCCAGGTCCCCAGTGAGTGCCACGTGAGAGGCAACCACACATTGATGTTTGTGTCCTTTTCTTTCTCCCTCTCTTCCCTTCTCTCTAAAAATAAATAAATAAAATCTTTAAAAAATAAAGTACAAATGTTTTGGTTATTCCAATTTTAATAATTTTTGTGGCAAAAAAGTTGAAACAAGTTGAAAGTTCAGCAGTAGATAATTATATAAATTACTTTATATTCTTTTTCATGGTATACTTGTAATCATTTAATATAATGATGTGGAAGATACTTAATAAGAAGTCAGTAGCTCTGAGCCTTTCAGGTTATACTGTTAATTGAAAAGAGCTGGTAATGGAAAACTGTCAATAATGATTCAATTTAACATACATGCACACTCATCAACTTATAGAGATTGTCATCTCTGAGAAGTGGGATCATAGGTAATTAAATATTGCTATTTATAATTTGCATGTTCCTTAACATTTATTTTCAGAAGAAAAGTATTCCATAAAACTGAAACTCATAGACACAGACAATAATTTGGTGATTACCAGAGAGTATGAGGTAGGGGCCAGTGAGGAGTAAAGGGAGCCAAACACATGGTAAGGGAAGAGGGCCTGACTGTGGGTGGTGGGCATACAGATCATGTACATAGAAATGTACACTTGAAACATATGACACAGTGTCACCCCAGTAAGTTTAATAAAAAAGTATTACTACTATATATTCCTTAATTTTTCCACTTTTTGCATCTGCTAGACAAACAATGTGCATGATGGTAGAATGTCGCCTTTGGGGTCACACTAGACCACGGTTTGAATCTTGGCTTCCCCAGTTGCCACCTCTGTGACCTGTTACAAGTGACTAAACCTCATGAGAACACACTGTCTTCATCTTTAAAATAGGTTTTTTGAAGATTAAATGAGATTATGCATGCAAAGGTATAGCATGTCTGGCATACCATAAGCCAGTAAATGATAGCTATTATTAATATAGTCATGATCACATGAAAATACCAGTATTCTTTAAAAAGCAATTTTGATATTTTATCTGTGTAAAAGAAATACCTTTCTAATGAATTACTAGATGTTCTATATTTAAATATATGTACTGAAATTTGGACCTATTTGTAATTTTTTTAGATCAAAACTTAAAATAGAAGATATAAAAGAAGCCAACAAAGCATTGCAGGTGAGTAGAAAGTGTTTTCCTCGAGTAGGAAAGTCTAGATGTGTGTGAAAGTCTTCAATAGAAGGTAAAGCCCTGAATACAACTGAAGTGTTGTTATTGAATCCCAATATTCATTAGATGCAAAACCACTGACCGGGGAGCCTGGGTGAGTGGGCCCACTTCACTTTGTCCACTTTCCTATAAAGTGTGGCATGATGAATGAAATTACCTTTGAATTGGAGAATTCTTGAGTTCTTATGCTAATCTATTACTTAACTAGCTTTTGACTTTCAGTAAGTCACAAATCCTCATTAAGTGTTTCCTCTTCTGAAATGGGCTTATGATTTTGTGTAAGGTTGCTTCGAATATTGGGTAGGTTAAAATGTGTGAAAGTAATTGGTACAATTTATCAGCGTATGGTTCTAAATGTGTCTGGATGAAGAATCCCTTCTACAACACAGGAGAAAATACAGTCTGTGTGAGTACTTCAATAACAGATGGCTTCTTCTTGCACAAGCTACCCATTTAAAAAAAGATATTTATTTTTAGAGAGAAGGGTAGGGAAGGAGAAAGAGGGAGAGAAATATCAATGGTTGCCTCTCATGTACCCCCAACTGGGGACCTGGCCCTCTACTTAGGCATGTGCCCTGACTGGGAATTGAACCAGTGACCTTTCAATTTGCAGGCCAGCACTCAATCCACTGAGCCACACCAGCCAGGGCCACGTTTTGTTTTTTATAAAAGTGTTACAGGATAATAAAGAGTCAAATACTCTGAGAAACAAATAATGGTGGCAGTCTCTTGTTCTTCATCTTCTTGTCCCTTATCCACCCTAGTTCCTGCCACCTGAAGGGAGTTACTTTATTTTTTTTCTTTGGACATTTATCACCCTATTTGTAAATAATATGCAGTACCTACTGTTTGCTCTTTTTTTTTTTTTCTGTTTTTGTTTTTTTATTTTTTTTTATTTTTTTGACTATATTTTATTGATTATGCTGTTACAGTTGTCCCACTTTCCCCCCATTCTTGCCCCCCATCCCCTTACCCCCCCTTTCCCCACCCTTTAGTTTTGTCCATAGGTCATACACATAAGTCCTTCTGCTTCTGCACTTCCTATACTATTCTTAACCTCCCCCTGTCTGTTGTCTACCTACCATTTATGCTACTTGTTCTGTGCCCCATTCCCACCCTCTCCTCCTACCACTCCCCTGTTGATGTTCCTCCATACCTTATATAACTCCCTTTAATATTTCATACAATAAAGGCTGGGTGGTGATGAACTTCTTGAACTTGACCTTATCTGAGAAGTACTTTATCTGCCCTTCCATTCTAAATGAAAACTTTGCTGGATAGAGTATTCTTGGATGTAAGTCCTTGCCTTTCATGACTTGGAATACTTCTCTCCAGCCCCTTCTTGCCTGTAAGGTCTCTTTTGAGAAATCAGCTGACAGTCTTATGGGAATTCCTTTGTAGGTAACTGTCTCCTTTTCTCTTGCTGCTTCTAGGATCCTTTCCTTACTTTTGATCTTGGGAAATGTAATTATGATGTGTCTTGGTGTGTTCCTCTTTGGGTCCAACCTCTTTGGGACTCTCTGAGCTTCCTGGACTTCCCGAAAGTCTATTTCCTTTACCAGCTTCGGGAAATTCTCCATCATTATGTGTTCAAATAAGTTTTCAATTCCTTGGATTTCTTCTTCTCCTTCTGGCAGCCCTATGAT
>PVJI01009067.1:0-67104 GCA_004026765.1 Micronycteris hirsuta
GAGAATAGTAAAATATAAATGTGGAAGATTTGGGAGAAAGCAAAGCAACACAGGAGTGTCGAGGATTGGATAGAAATGGACAATTAGTGGGAATGATGGGTCATATGGTGAGTGTCTGCTTAACTTTCTGAGATGCTTCCACATAGTTCTCCAGAGTGATTCTGCCATTGCCCCTTTCCCCGGTAACAGAAACAAGCTCCAGCTGCTCCACATTCAGCCTTGTATTTTATAGTCTATAGCCTTTCAAGTGAGTGTGAAATGGTATCTCATTGTGATTTTCAGTTTTACTCCCCTGATACACATGTTGGCGACATCCATGTGTTTCGTGCCCACTCATGTCTCCTTTTATAAAGTCTGTCTGAATATTTTGTTTATTTTTAAAATTAGGTTGTCTTTTTATTGTGGATTTTTTAGAGTCTTTTATATATTCTGGATATATGTCCTTTCTCAGATTGCAAATCTATTTTCTCAGTATGTGGCACACTATTCATTTTCCTAAGAGCGTCTTAATCACACCTGTCTGGGGGCAGGTCTTTATGGCTTGAAGCGCTGCCATTCCTGTCTTCCTAGGAGAAGATCAATCAGAATGGTGTTGCCATAATTAATGCTTAGATTTTCAAATTTGGAGGTAAGAGTCTTCTTTCTTTTTTTTTTTTTTTTTTGGTTGGTTTTGGGGTTTGTTTATTTTTTTGGCCTTATAGTTAGCTTATGAATGTATGTTAATCTAGCTCTTGTTTTATACAGATATTTAATTTAAAATAACTTTTTCTAAGTCACTTTGAATCTTGGTTGAGACCCGGCACTACACAGACAGGCCCAGGATATTAAAAACCCTTATTGGCTACTTGTCATTGCTTTGTTAGTTTTCACAGCCCTTGTTACAAACACATGTAAGTGAAACAGGAGAAATTACTTCATCGGGTTCTTATTACCGTGTTGGAAGTTCTAGTGTCTTCTCTTGGTTCTGCCTTTGGCTTTGTGTACAGAAGCAGGATGCACAGTCTTTGCTTCAGCAGCTTGCACACTCGTGACTGTCTTTTCCCAGTAAAAGTTTTGCATTAATTATTTAATGGACAGCATTTAAGAAACTGATTGAAAAAAGAGATAAGTTTAGAGTCTTTCTTCACATCACACATCAAAATGAAAAACTTCAGTGTGAGAGTCAAAACCCAACCTGCGGACATTCTGGGAAGAACCACTCGATAGCTGTCCCGAAAGCAGGCACAATGGAGGAAGTCCCAAAAGCAGTGACGAATGCCTGTAACTGCACAACAGTAGCAAACAATCCTGATCCTTAAAGAATAAGTACTTTTTAAAAACTAGCTCCTACAAAAGAAGAGCAATATATCTTTAATATACGAAGAGATAATAAAAATCAATAAGGGAAATACTGCGAACCCAATAGCAGAATGGGTACCGGACATGAAGTCACAGAGGAAAAGTGGTTGGTTAATGAGTGTTTCAAAGCTTGACCTCGCTCTGAGTCAAAGACATGCAAGTGAGTTTGGGCACTGAGCGCTCCCATTCCACGCTGGTGGCAGAAATCTTGGCTCAGTGTATCTCTGGATGGCATTCCTGCAATACTTATAAAGGTTCCTAAAAATGTCCATAGCAGGCAGAGTGCCCCCTCCCCACGAGGATGTTCACACCAGAATCCCAGAACCTGAGAATATGTTACCTTACACAGGAAATTGAATTTCACCGATACAATTGAAGTGCAAATCTTAAAATAGGGGGATTATCCTGAATAATCGAATCTGAGAATTTTCTTCAGCTGAATTTAGAAAGATTCAAAACATGAG
The DNA here is from genome assembly GCA_004026765.1 of Micronycteris hirsuta. Lineage (NCBI taxonomy): Eukaryota > Metazoa > Chordata > Mammalia > Chiroptera > Phyllostomidae > Micronycteris > Micronycteris hirsuta. The sequence continues at coordinate 1,803 of PVJI01009067.1, forward strand.
AGGGACTCCGCCCACCATTACTGCCTTGAGGATGGAGACTACATGGAAACTGTGAGAAGGAAATGAATTCTGCCAATAAGTTAAATGAGCCACAGTGATTCTCCTCCTGAGCCTCCAAATAGGAGCCCAGGGTCCTCACACCCTCATTTATGGCTTGAGAAACCTAAGCAGATTAGTAGTGGGGCACAGTCAGTACCCCTAAGCAGAGCACTGGCTGCTGAGCCCGTTGGGCTTCTGACCAATAAATCCGTGATATAGTGAAAAAGTGCTATTTTAAGTGCTAGCAATAGGAAACTATGAAATATAACATTCATGTTCTTTGATCCACTAATTTCTTTTCTGAGACTCTAGTCTTAGGAAATAATCAGAAAAGTGATTTGACTTTTATGTACTAATATATTCTTTCAACATATTACAGGTTACAACTTGGAAATACTGCAAATGTCCAAAATTGTGGAATGATTAAATAAATTCTCGTATCTTCATTTGTTGGAATAAAATGTTTCTGAATAATCACTAATGAAATAAAAAACTATGGTATAATATTAGGTGAAAAAAGAATAAATGTTTTCTTATCTCATTTCACAGTTAAAAAATGCATGGAATAGAAAAATAGGAAGAGGAAAAAATGAAATAGATCTAAATGTTAAAAGTAGATTTCAGTCTTCTCTTTTTTAAGATTTTATTTATTTACTTATTTATTTTAGAGAGAGGGGAAGGGAGGAAGAAAGAGAGGGAGAGAAACATCAATGTGTGGTTGCCTCTCACGTGGCCCCCACTGGGGACCTGGCCTGCAACCCAGGCATGTGCCCTGACCGGGAATCAAACTGGTGACCCTTTGATTTGCAGCCCATGCTCGATCCACTGAGCTACACCAGCCAGGGCTGTCTTCTCTTTTTATTGTATCTTTATGAGGGGATGGATGTTAGTTGAGCCTATTGTAATCATTTCACAATATATGTCAATCAAATCATTATGCCATACATTTTAAGTGTCTGCAGTGATGTGTGACAATTATTTCCCACTAAAACTGAAAGGGGAAGGAGGCACTTATAGACAGCAAAACAAGGAGTGATATTAGTTTTCATCTTCATACATTTCTGTTATTTTCTAAATTTTCTACAAAATTCCTTTTATAGTTAGAAAAAACTTTTAAGAAAGAGAAATTTTTTTTCTGCCAATTTATATTTTCTGGAAAAAGACATAAAGCATGCTGCCAACTCCTATATACTTTTATATTTCTAGCTGGGTCTAAAGGCAGAATTGGATGCAAGCGCACTTCACAATTAGGGAACAGTCACCAGTGACTGAAGCTGGGGCAGACGCGAGCCAGAGGGGCGGCTGGAAAGAGGAAGGAATGACTTGTTCAAAAAGCAGTGCAGCGGAGCCAGAAGACAAGGATTTGAGTCTCAGATCCATGATATAAGCAAGTCATTGAATTTTACTGAGCTTTAGTTTCTTCATTTTTGCTGGGGTAATTTTTGTGTAATGCAAGTACTAAGACCATTTAGCTCGGGATCGTTAGAAATATCAGAAGGTCCTTATAGCAGTCATATCTCTAGTACAAATGCTTAGCAATAGTCATAAATAAGGGATCATCAGAGAGCTACAAAGAATACCTTGCAGTAATGATTTCTGTAGCTTGGTCCTGAAAGTGAGTAGATTAAGTCAAATGCTTCTGAGAAATACTCTGCCTTGCCACTCAGCCTGAATAATTTAACAGATAAACATTTATTCAGTAAAGTCCGTCTGCCAGATACTTCCTTAGGCACAAGGACAGAGTAGTCCCCTCACAATCTAGAGGATGGGTCACATATATCCAGACAGTTACAATATAAAATGGAAAATGCTGCGTTATATACCCAGAATTCAATAGAGCGTCTAAAGGGAGTGCCCAAGTCAGCTTAGGGGAGACATGAGTAGTCAGAGATTTCTGGCAGCAGATGCCCCCCAAACTGCATCCTGAAGGACACGGTAGAGTTATCAGCCAGGAGAGGGAGGAGCAGAGTGAGCAGCATGCACAGAAACATGCCCATTCTTACTGACTCCTACCCCACACATTCTCTCAAACACGTACCTGCACGCAACGTCCACAAACTCTGTATCGGAGTCCTTTCTGTGCTACAACAAATCACCATACGCTTGGTGGCTTAAAGGAACGCACTTTATTATCCTACAATTAGCACCAGCAATGATTCTAATGGATATATATCCAATGATTCTATGCATATATAGGATCAGCAGAAGCCCCAGCAGAGCCATACAAACCAAACAGACCAAGTAAAACAACAGATTCTTAAAATTAAACTGTGATTTAATTCGACAGCCACAAAGTAGGCCAGGACCTGTGTGCCAAGCCTAGACAGAGTGACTGCTGGCTACAATAAAAGATTTAAGTAGAATGTCTGACACAATGGAAAATTACCCATCATCTCAAGCACCAAGAAAATTGCAACTGGAATGAGAAAAGATAATCGACTGATACCCACATGGAGACAAATCAGATATTCAAATTAACTGATAAGGATTTTAAAGCAGCCATTATAAAAAGGTTTCAATGATCACTTACACATTTTCTTTAAACAAATAAAAAAATAGACCATGTCGGCAAAAACCCTAAAGATTTAGAAAAGAACCAACTGAAAATTTAAAGAAAAATTCAGTGGATGTCCTCAGTAGTAAAATGGAGATGACAGATGGTAGAATCCGTGAACTCAAGTAAATATCAATAGAATTCACTTAATCTGAACAACAGAGAGGAGAGATACTGGGAGAAAGAAAGAGCAGGACAAAGGGGAAGGGGAGAAAAAGGGCTGTGGGCCTACAAGACAAAAAGTAAAAAGTCACAGTCCCAGAAGGAAAAGAAAAAAAGATTAGAACTAAAAGACAATTTGAAGAAATAACGGCCAAAAACTTTCAAAATTTGTTGAAAGTCACCAAGCTACATATTTAAAGAACTTACTAAATCTTAAACAAAATAAATCCAAAGGAATCTACACCAAGTAATAATCAAACATCTGAAAACTAAAGACAAGGAAAACTCTTGAAAGCGTCCCAAGAGGAACAACACATCGCCCGTAGGGGAACACTAATTCGGATGTCAGAGAATCCAAATATTTGTCTTAGCAAAACACATGGGGATGAGAAAGAAGTGGCACATTTTTCAAGTGATGAGAGAAAAGAATTGTCAACGGAAAATGTATATCCAGCAAAACTCTTCTTTAGGAATAAAGGGGAAATAACAACATTTCTAGAAAAAGAAAATCTAAAAGAATTGTTGCAGACCTATCCTTAAACATTGACTAAAGAACAATCTTTGAACAGAAAGTAAATGATAAAAGAACAAGTGTTGAACATCAGGAAAGAAGAAGAAACAAACAAACAAAAAGTCCGGAAATATGGGTACATACAATAGACTATCATTATCTTCATGAGCTTTATAAATACATTTCATGATTGAAACAAATGTTAGAATGCCATTTGATACTCAAGGCAACATTTTTTTATGTGGGGAAGGTAAAAAGGACCTAAATAAAAGTGAGACTTTCACAATTCGCTAAAGGTGGTAAAATATTGATAGCAATAGACTAAATCACTTATGTGCTAGAATACTCAGAGTAACCACTACAAAAATTTATGTACAGACACACACTTAAAACATTTTATATAAATCAAGATGATTTTCTCAAAAACGTTTAAGTAACCCACTGGAAGCTGAGAAATGAAAACCAGAAAACATAAAGAGAAAACAAATAACAGAATGGAAGACTTTAGCAATAACACACCAGTAATTCCTTTGATGTAAAAGTGTAAGTATATCAGTTAAAAAACAGAGATTGGAAAAATGAATAAAAATCATGACCCAACTGTATGCTGGCTGCAAGAAACTTACTTCAAATTCAATGACATGGGTAGTTTGAAAATAAAAAGCTGGAAAGACATACATGTAAAAAATAATAATAGAAAAACAGGAGTGTCTGTATTCCTATCCGATAAAGTAGACTTCAGAGAAAAAACCACTAGAGACGAAGGCATGTCCCTCTTATGTACATAACAACTAATGGGCCAACCCAGCGGAAAGACATGCTAATGTTAAGTGTGCACGCACCGAACAGCACAACCTCAAAATACACGAAGCAAAAAGTGACAGAGCTGAAGGAGGAAGATGAATCCACAATTACAGTTGCAGGCTTCCATGCTCATCTCTTAGAAGCTGACAGAATTACTAGCAGAAAATCAGCAAAGACATGGAATATGTGAACAACGTGATCAATGATTCTGATGGCTATATACAGAACACCCTACCGCCACCAGCAGAATGCACAGGTTTTCAAGCACCTGTGAAACAGTCACCAAGATGGGCCACATTCTGGGCCACACAACAAACCTCAACAAAGTTAAGAGAATTGAAAGCATACAGAGTATGTTTTCTGACTATAATGGAATCGACTAGAAATCGGTAGCAGAAAGACGTGGAATTCAAACAACATGCCTCTATATATTCCATGGGTCACAGAAAAAGGATAAAAAGAACTATCAAGGAAAATTGTTAAACACATAGACCTGGATAAACAGGGGGAAAAACATACCACAGTATGTAGAGTGCAGTTAACACAGTGCTGACAGGTAAGCTTTATAGCACCGAGTGTTTACATTAGAAAAGAGGAAAGGTGTCAGATCAATAACTTAAATTCCTACATTAAGTAACTAGAAAACAAACCCTGACAAGTGTGGCTCAGTGGGTTGGGCATTGTCCCACGAAGCAAAAGGTCGCTGGTTTGATTCTTGGTCAGGGTACATGCCTGGGTTGCAGCTTTAGTTCCAGGTCAGGGTGCATACAAAAGGCAACCAATTGATGTTTCTCTCCCTCTCTTTCTCCCTCTCTTCCTCTCTCTTTAAAAATAAATAAATAAATAAATTTTTTAAAAAAAGAAACTAGAAAAAAACCAAAATAAACCCAAAGCAAGCAGAAGAAAAAGCTAATAAAGATAAGAGCATATATCAATGAAACAGAAAATCAGAAAACAACAGAAAAAAATCAATAAAGTAATAGCTGGTTCTTTGGAAAACTTAATAAAATTGATAAACTTCTAGCAAGACTGACACAAATAAAAGAGAAAAGAAAGCATTGTGTCTCATTTTAATTAGCAGCAGTTTTCCTCTTCTAGAGGTATATAACATAATGGTTTATCTTAAAATAAAAAAATCTTATATTCAATAAAGTATGCTTTTGTAAAAAAAAAAGTCCTTAGCCTTCTGTGGTTCAAAGGATATGGGGCTCATATTTTCTAAGGTTGTGTGCACAGTCATACAAGGTGGCATGGTAACCATCGCTCATGCCACTCTGAGTCTAGGGAGGAAGTGTGTGTGTGTGTGTGTGTGTGTGTGTGTGTGTGTGTGTGTGTTGGAGGTGGGATTGAGGGGCCAGCCCAGAAGAAAGGAGAGTTACAGGGGGTAACCAAATAAAACATGAACTCACTGCAATCTAATTTTTTTCCAAATTCGTCTGACTTTAGTTTAATTGATTAGCATCGTAGACTCACAGGAAGAAAATATATTATACCCATTTTGCGGAAAGGACATAGAGGTCCCAGGAACGGAGGAGTAATAGTGAAATTTCACCACACTGCAATTGGCCTCCTGGTCCCCGAAGCTCGAAGCCTGGCCAGGGCTGCGTGCAATTCTAGCAATAGGCTCCTGGGCATCGATCTGTACTCTCAGACTGACATTAAGTTCAAGTGTCACTAAGCTGGGGTTTTTCCACCAGCCCTGCAGGGAGAAAGAAAAACAGAAACCCGATTCTTCTCTGCTGAGCCTAACACAGCTTCACCCGGCACAAGGTCACGGAGCATTTTATGCTCCAGGATTATTTGTGAACAAGTTACTTGAGATTGATTACTTTATAGTCCGCTTCCTGGTATCATCCTCTCAGAGGAAAACTTGACTGTTTGCCATAAAGTGATGGGCATATTTCTTCCATCATCGTCAGCTTTTTAACTTAAAATTTTGGAAACTCCCCAAGTTTTACTTGGTGAATAGGAGGTTATCTAAACCTGGTGTGAAGCCCAAACCTCTGTTCCCAGAAGTGTAATCAGCATTTCTTCTAGCTTATGCTAACTCAGCAATTTAAAGAGGGACAAAAATAGTTGCCGTTTTGCTTTGCTCTCTTTTTCTAAAGGCACAAAACGTGGTCCTCCACCAACGGGTTGCTGGAAAGGGAATAGCTGCTAAGACGACAGCAGTCCTCGCCTTGCTGTGCAAGAAAGCGAAAGGATAAGACAATGTCATCAAAAATTATTTACCCATAGGGATGCTTATCACATGAATAATTTCCTATTTAATAATGTTATGAAATGAAGTACTGTTTAGCAGAGGTTTACTTAAGACTTTGGACCACTTATTTAGAATAAGAGTGAACTAAATTAAATTATTTTACTTCCAACTCCAGCTCTACGGATGGCAGAGTTAAAGTTTGAGAACTGAGACTTGACGGCCTGAAGGGTAGTCACCCGTCCCTGCCAGGCGATCTGGGAAAGCCCCTCCTGCTATCACAGCCCTGCCCACAGCAAACGCAAACGGACTGAACTGGAGCTTCCCCAGGGACCCTTGTAGTCTACAAAGGAGCCTTCAGCTAGAGGAAAATTTATGAAGTAAAAGTTGGAAAATTGCTGGGTTTTTGTGATATTATTAAAATCTCCCTGAAAGACAGACAAGCCCACAGTTTGGACGGAATTGTGTGCTACGGTCGAGAGCCGGGATGAACCTTCCCAGTTTATACAGCGCTTCACACCCCAACCCCACGTTTCTCTCATCAGTAACACACACACGGGCTGCTGTGGACCGAATGTTCGTGTCACTGCCAAATTCATATGTTCAAACGCTAACTCTCAATTTGATGGTATTTGGAGGTAAAGCTTTTGGAAAGTCATTAGGTTTAGATGACATGTTTTGTATTGGTCTCAGCCTATCAAAGCCAAAGTTGTGCCTGGACCAGCCTTTGTGCTTCTCATTAGGATTGCAAGATGTCCTTCAGCAACAACCATCAGGAAACTTTGAAGAGAAAAAAGATTTATAACTCACAGGACCTGGAAATCACACAGCACACCCGGGGCCACGCAGTGAGGTGGCAGGGAGGAGGGAGAGAGATAAAGAGAGACAGAGAGAGAACACGGGCCTGGGGTTCTGCTTTTATCGGGATGAGGGTGGGGGGGTGAGGTTTTGTGAGGTCACTCTCTATTGGTGAATTTAAAACATAAGAGTGAGAATTTAACATGTCAGAAGAGAGAAAAAAGTACTCCATGTGGACACTTACTGAAATCAACCAAGATCTCTAAAACAAAGGATCTTTAATGGTAGGGAGGTGGCCTGGCTCTTGTGTGTCTGGCTGTGTGTTTAGTTGAGACAGCGGTCTTAGAAGTGGATACCTCTTTGAAATAGATGCCTCTGCAACCAAAGTTTTAAGTCAGCCACTTTTATTACAAAACAGAAATAAATAAAATAATTGGCAGGGCTTACGCTACAGGTCATGAGGATGACCTCATACATCATAAAGAGATTAGTGCCCTTATAGGAGGAGAAAGAGATGACTTTCTAAATCCTCTCAAACATGCACCAGCCGGCCTCAGTGAGCCCCAGGCCCAGCACGAGCAGCAGCCAGCCTAGACTCACAGCTTGTCTTCCCCTGGGAATCTCCAAGCCCAGCACAAATAGCAGCCATCTCAGATTGCTTTATAGCTCAGGCAGGGTGGCCCTGGGAAAAACACAGGTGGGGACTGATGTTGGCCTGTACCACCTGGAAACCCCAGGGCCAGCGCACCCAGTGGACAGCTATAGACCATGTCGGAGCACCACAACCCTGCCTCTGCACGGCCGATCCTCCACGGACCGCAAAGGGTGGTGGTCAGTGGTCACAGCCAATCCTTGCAGCTGACTGGCTTGGGTGTATCCCTCCTATTGATCTTCCAACAGCAACCAAGGCTCAACTATAAGAGGAGGGTGTACTCAGTCCACCTGAAGGGCACACCTCGAGTACCTAAGCATGGGTGATAGGGGAGGCTGTGCCACTGGGCCCTACAAGGACACCTATTACATTAAGTCACACTACCAAGATAGGGAGTCAAAGAAGCTCTACCTAATACATAGAAACAAACACAGGGAGGATGCCAAAATGAGGAGACAAAGAAACATGGCCCAAATGAAAGAGCAGATCAAAACTCCAGAAAAAGAGCTAAATGAAATGGAGATAAGCAATCTATCAGATGCAGAGTTCAAAACACTGGTTATAAGGATGCTCAAGGAGCTTAGTGAGGACCTCAACAGCATAAAAAAGATCCAGTCAGAAACAAGGGATACACTAATTGAAATAAAGAACAATTTACAGGGAAACAGCAGCAGAGTGGATTAAGCCAAGAATCAAATCAATGATCTGAGACATAAGGAAGCAAAAAACAACAAATCTGAACAAGAAGGAAAAAGCTCAAAAAATGAGGATAGTGTAAGCAGCTTCTGGGACAACTTCAAGAGGTCCAACATTCACATCATAGGGGTACCAGAAGGAGAAGGGAAAGAGCGAGAAATTGGAAATCTATTTGAAAAAATAATGAAAGGAAACTTCCCTAATTTGGTGAGGGATATAGACATGCAAGTTCAGGAAGCACAGAGTCCCAAACAAGATGGATGCAAAAAGCCCACTCCAAGAGATATCATAATTAAAATGCCAAAGGTAAAAGATAAAGAGAATCTTAAAAGCAGCAAGAAAAAAAAGTTACCTACAAAAGAGCTCCCCTAAGACTGTCAGCTGCTTTCTCAAAATAAATTTTACAGGCTAGAAGGGATTGGCAAGAAATATTCAAAGCCATGGAAAGCAGGGGCCTACACCCAAGATTGCTCTACCCAGCAAAGCTATCATTTAGAATTGAAGGGCAGAAAAAGAGCTTACCAAACAAGAAAAAAACTAAAGGAGTTCACTATCGCCAAACCATTATTATATGAAATGTTAAAGGGACTTCTTTAAGAAAAAGAAGATCAAAACTATGAACAATAGAATGGCAAAAATACATATCTATCAACAATTGAATCTAAAAAACAAACTAAGTGAACAAGAACAGAAACAGAATCATGAATACAGAGGGTGTTTTGATGGCTGCCAGATGGGAGGGGGGGATGGAAGAATGGGTGAAGAGGTGAGGGGATTAAGAAGTACAAATAGGCAGTCACAGAATAGCCACGGGGGTATAAAGTACAGTATAGGAGATGGAGTAGGCAAAGAACTTACACGTGACCCATGGACATGAATGATGGTGGGGGGATTGCCTGAGGGAGTAGGGGGTGCTGGGTGGAGGGGGGCAAAGGGGAAAGTCAAGACAACTGTAATAGCATAATCAATAAAACATAATTATAAAAAAAGAGGAGAAAGAGAGCAGGGCTCTTTCTCTCTCTCTTACTTGTGAGGACCCAGCAAGAACGCAGGCAGCCTTCTGCAAGCCAGGAACAGGGCCCTTACCGGACACCAAATTTGCAGGCACCTTGACTTTTCAACTTCCAGAAACTATGAAAAATACATGTCTACTGTTTCAGCCACTTAGTCAGTGGTATTTTGTTTAGTCAGCTAGAGGCAAGACACACATACACACCAACCTTACTATACCATGTACATATATACTTGCCACACAACACCCAAACATACACTTGCACACGTGCCGCTTCCCCCCAACCCACACACACATACCACTCAGTACCACGGCCTTCACTCACACTGATCTTCTGTAATTCTCCAAGTGTTCCATGTCCTCTTTCAACTTTCAGGCCATGGCACATGCTGTTCCCTCTATATGAAATATTTCTCTGTGACCCTCTTCATCTGGCTCATTCTTCTTCATCCTTCAGTTCTCATCTTAGAGGGTCTTCCTCTAGAAAGCCTTTCTGACATCTGACACCCCCTCCTTCTCCTACCCCGTCTTGCTTAGATCCAGTGGAACACTGCAGTTGTCTTGTACTGGCTTTCAAGATCTGCCAGTCAATACAGAGCACCTCTTTATAACTCCATCAGTAACATCATGTTGATAGCCTGAAATTGGTTGGAGTGTTTAGACCGTGGAAATTGACAAGCACTACAAATGGGGGAGAGGGGTATTTGTTTTGTTTTGTCTTTTTGGTAGAGCCAGTTGTTAAACACTGACCAGCACACCACTGTTTAGATCCCTCTGTGGTCTTCGCACAGCACCTTGTAATTTCCTTTTATTTGTACTTAACACATATTACTCTTGCTGTTTCCTTGTCTATACATTCCACGAGGCTATAAGCTCTGCGAGGGCAGACCCTGCCTGTCTTGTGCACTTCAGGCACACCCCGTGTCTTGTATGGTGTCCAGCCACATTGACCTCAACACTTGTGCTTGACTAGACGACTAGCTGACTTCTTGTTGTCCCTCTCCTGTTTGGCATCTGACACGGCCAATAACTAACTGTGCCCGGAAAGCCATGGGAAAGTGGTTACAGGACACTTCTGTCTCAGGGAACAATGAGCACCTTTCGGAAGCTCAGAGCTGAGCTCTGAGCAGCATCTGCGACTGGAGAGCTCAGTTCCTCCAGGGCAATTTTGCCCTTTTATCCCCAGCCAGCTTTTAAGAAGGTGGATGGGGGGAAGCACTTAGAAAACCAGGGGGTATGACTCTAAAGCAAAACTCTGAAAAGCACTCACCCTCTTGATAATGCCTGAACTTGCCTGAAGAGAGATAAATCATTTCTTGCCACAGTCTGAGAGAGATATAAAATGTAAATGTTCCATTAAGAGGGCTTATCTTGTTTCAAGTTCATAATTCAAGTAAAAGAATCCTATAAAATCTTCCTAAAAGCTAACTTTGATGGAGATAAACAGGAGAGTGAAGGAGCCAAGAGCTGGAGGATGTTAACTGCTTAAAATAGGGAAAGGAGAGGAGGTAGATCATCTCTAAGGATGGTGACCATAATTCCACCACCACCACCACCACCATGTGCTTGCCACGCCTCCCACCACGAGGGCAGCCCCCTTGGGCATGGGCTGGCCTTGAGACTTTCTTGGACCATGAATGTAGTTGAAATGACCCAATGACTTCAGAGACCTGGAAGCTTCTTCTTGCATATTCTCTGTGTATTCTTCCAGACTTTTTCTATATTTTTATATCATAAATAAAAAGATAACATTGCTTTGTGTCATGTTTAAATGTAAGTTTATATGGTACTCTATAACTTTCATTTTCTCACTCACTATAATTTTTGAGACTATTTTTGTTCATTCATATAGTATTTCATTTATTGCTTTAACTGTGGTAGCCCCACTGTATGACTATTATGACTATGTGACATTTTCTTTACCTACTCAAGTAACAGTCATTTGTTGTTTCTAATTTCCTCATTATCACAAAAATGCTGCAGTGAATTATGCAGACCATGATTCATATCTTCCTACATACAAATGCAAATGTTTTCCTAGCTGGGTCATACAGTCTGCACATCTTTAACTGAAACTGCCACATTGCTTTCCAAAATTATCGCAAAAATTTATTCTCTCACCGGTAGTATATAGAGTACTCATTTTCCTACAATTTCATAACTTCTTGATAGTCTCCTTATTTGATAATTGCCTCTATGTGAGGAAATACAGAATTTCATTATTTTAATTAGCATAAATCTGACTACATATCTGGTAATATGTTAATAACAACTGCTTCATCATTGGAAAGTTGTTTGCTCATATTCTTTGCTCATTTTTCTGTTAGAATGTTTCCTTTTTCCACATTAATATGTATTATTATCAGTTTCTTATAGACATCGTGCTCACACGAATTCTAAATGACCCGAACAAAGTCTTCTGATACTAGATATCTCAGTACAGGAAGTAACTTAGTCACCTGATTTGATTAGAAGGGAGAATGTATTTATAAAGCAAATATTCATAGTAATGAAAATATAGGGCAGACGATCACATCAGTAAGATCCTTTTGAAATGAAATGCTACTTTTGGAATAGTTTGTTCTGAGAGATTTAAAACTGTTAACATTTTGTAAGGATAATTCAGCTCCCAGCTTAAAACTTTGAGTGTTCTGTTTTGTTTTCATAACCTTCCATCAAATGATAACATTAATACTTCCCAATTATCATACATTAGTGAGTTTATTTGGAATTTTGATATTTTGTAACTTCTCCTTACTGCTTAGTGGGATATTATTGTCAAGAATGAAGTGGTCCGGCAATACCGAGGGTTTTTTAAAAAATTTCGCTTTTAGCAAGTCAGGTGACTGGGGAGATAAAGAAAAGTAGGTCAAAACAATGTCCTGTTGCTGCTTTCAGCATGGTTACTAGCAAACTTGTGTATTTTCAGCTCTTCACAGCACATTCACAGATACAATATAACCAGAAAAGGAAGCTCGTGACTTCATGAACTACATACAGGGTTCCACGGGAAATTCATTTTCTAAACATTCTTTGACTCCTTGAAAGAATTTTTCAGGAATGTGATGTGCCAGTCAAACTCGTACTGCTGAGCCCCAAAATGTGCCCCTCACCACCGAGACACCATCAACTTTTTCTCTAACCTTTCGGCACCATGTCGTGCAGTCCCCAGCCCCTTCAGGAACCCCAGAGATTCGAGTTCTCAGCTGTCCTTTCTCCTCTGAAAACTTGCTGTTCAGACAGGACCTGACCTCAGTCACTTTAGTGATGGTTGAATTTAAGCCCATTGTTTCCCCCTTCCTGAAGTATTTACATACAAAGCTTCTCTCAAACGAAGATTTAAAGCTCTGACTTTTTTTTATTGTGGTAGAAAAGACATAACATAAAATGTACCACCTAAACCATTTTAAGTATGTAGCATTAACCCAAAGTACCGTCTCATGGAACAGATCTCTAGAACTTCATCATCTTGCAAAGCTGGAACTCTGAACACAGTGAACAACTCCCCGCCCCACCGCCCACCCCACACAGTCCCTGGCAACCACTTTCTACTTTCTGCTGTTAAGAGTTTCATTACTTTAGATACTTCATGTAAGTAGAATCATGCAGTATTTGTCTTTTTGTGACTGACTTACTTCACTTAGCACAATGTCCCTAAGGTTTATCCACACTGTAACATAGGACAGGATTTCCTTCAACATGAATTAATTAGAAAACTTTTTTAAATTATAAAATTAGAGACACAGTTAGAAAGCAATACATGGAAGCATGTAATAAGAGCTGTTTCGTGGTCACCTTTATTGTCTATAAAGTCCATATGGTTCAGATTGGGCCAACCTTCCCTGAGATTAGAATAGTTGGCGAATTGATGTGCTTGAAAGCTCAAAATGGATGAACTACTTATTGCTTTCACCTAAATGTCATAGAAAAAAAGAATCAAACCCTTAGAAGCACTAGACAACCACAAAGATGGCATTAGCAGACCAGAATATTAGGAATTTCTTTTTTCCCTTTTTATTGAATTTATTGGGGTGATACCGGTTAACGCAATTACACAGGTTTCAGGCGCACAAAAACATAACACATTGTCTGTACGCTGTGTTGTGTGTTCACCACCCCCAGTCAAGTCTCTGCTCATTCTTTCATCCCCTCATACCCCCCTCCCCCGCTCTCCTCAGTAATCACCACACTGCTGTCCATGTCCATGAGGAATTTCTGTATGACATAAAGCAGAAGGGCTAAACTTGGATGCTGGCAAAACCCAACAGATTTTGGGAATCTGCTCTCCAGGCAATTGCCTATAGCACTTGCTCCCAGTCAAAAGTCCTAAGAATACCTCTCCAAATAATAGAGTTTACTTCTAGGGAATGCCAGCATGAGCCCTGGGGCTGGAGACGTAAGCAGGGTAACATCCCAGGTCACTTCTGGTGTCACTGTGGACATGGATCTCCGTGCACAGACGAGAGGCTTCTCTGGCCTTCAGAGGAAGCCCACCCATCACACAGGCCCACCTACCATAGAGCCAGGTCCCAACATTTGAGAAAAAAAGAATGGAATAAATAGAGGAATTATTTTCATGGGAAGTACAATCAATGGAAGAAGTGAAATAAATCCTAAAAAATTATTTAAAGAAATGTCTTCTGAGAACTCAAGAAAATCCTATCTATTAAATAAGAAAACAGTATGAAATTCAAGCACAAGAACAGTAAATAATTCCTGAAAGTTAAAAATTGGGTTGCTAAAGTGAAAATTCAGTAGAAGGATTGGGCAGAAGAATGGAAAGGACTAGAGGCATACTTAGCAACCTGGAAGCTTAAGATGAGGCCTTTTCCAAGAACATAGAAAAAGGGGGGCGGAGAGAACTATGAGAGAAAAGTTAATAAACATGGAGCTATAAGCAGAAATCTAATATTTACCCGATAAAATGAGAGAACAGAGAGCATGGAGGAAAAAGTAAAATCAAAGAAAAAAAGGAAGAAATTTCCATATGCTGAAGAAAGACACATGTGTTCAGATTAAAAGGGCTCATCATGTGCTTTATGCAAATATTAAGAAACAATGCATTTTGAGGACTTTTATGGCTTCCAAGGATAAAAGAAAATGCCACAGACTTTCAAAAACAGAGAGGGTGGAAGAAAAGGAAAATTAGGCACTGGAATGAATCTGGCACCAGACTTCTGACTGGCAAGCAGAAAGGCTAGAAAGCTTTGGAGAAATAGCTTAAATATTCAGAGGGAAAAGCATTTGGAAATTTTTCCCAGTCAAATTACTATTCAAGAATGAAGGCAAAATGAAGATAATTTCAAACATGTAAGCAATTTAGAAATTTTGCCACCCACATAAACCTTCTGAAAATATTACTCGAAATAAAAATACAATCCAAGAAATGGAATAACATGGGGTACAAGAAATAGAACAAGAGTAGAAGAAATAGAACAAGTAACCAGTAAAGCATATAATTAAAACACATAACTTCTTATCATGAAGCTGTAATATGTATTCCAACTTCTGAGCAAAAATTCCTAAAATAGAAAATGTCATTTAAAAACAACCTGGAACAATTGTTTAGGAAGGAGAAGGAAGAGGAGGGGGAGAGACAAAGCGAGGAGCGGGAAAGGAGCGAAACGATGCCAATAGTCTTGTTTTGTAGAACTTTCAGACAAGGCTGGGGGGAAGGTACAGTGCTCAGGGGGGTACAGATTGGTGGGAAGGACCCCATCCACACAGTGTCCCTGGAATTGCCATTGAGTTCTTAATTCAATAAGCAGAACTCCAGAAACCCTATAAGACAAGAGGAGATGCTCCATATCCTGAGTGTCTTTTTCCTGACCTGTTATTTATTTATAACTATGGTAAGTTGTCCATTAAGTTTAGTATCCAAATTTGCACATGCTTGAGAGTGAATGGAGCTATTCACTGGATGGATGCAGGAACGATATGCATAACCCAGGATTGTCCTAGAAAACAGGGATACATGGTCATCTTACCTGTAGTTATCTGTCAGTCACACTTACTACGCTGGACAGAACCCTGTCAGGTTGGAGGAAACAGCTGGATCCTTTCTTGGCCACAAATCACTTATGGGTTTTCATCAGCATTGCTGAAGAATTTACATTACAAAGTATGTACTTCCACGTGAAAGGACGGTTTGCAACCTTCAGGATCTCTAAGTTCTTGACTTAAACTCTGCTAAAGGCTGTTCTTAATGAGAGCACCCACTCTGCCATCCTGTTTACTGCTGAAGGGGTTAAATCTAACAAACAAGGTGAGAAATTTGAGGTCTATTGCAACCCTTGTTTAAAATGGTCATTTCCTCACACTCAAAAGCTGAGCGGCAAAGGTTGTAAAACGCTCCTTTGAAGGGATTTAAGAGGTAAATTGCTATCTCAGGGGCTGAGAGCCCTGCACGTAATACCCATATGGGCCGGTCATAACTGAGGAAAACATAAGGAAGCATGTGTAGATGAAAAGACCATCAAACAAATTTATTAAACACAACTGTGCTTGAAGTGCGGGAAAGCAAAGCAGCTAATAGCTGTAAGGGCCCAGGTCAGCCGGAGTCGAGTCTCCCACTCAGAATCTCTCTCCACTTCCTGCAAGTCTTAGACGTCTTTACAGGCGAGGCTTTCCAGGGATGAGCTTCCCAGACTGTGGGACCCGAATGCACGTTCTGGTACATTCTCTCTGACTTGGGAGTGTTTATTCTCTGTGTACTACTTTCTTACTGTCTTTAAGGTACTTTAAAAAGAAACCCACACTTAGGTTATAATTAAATTGGCCCAAATACATTATGCATGTGATAAATAGGTGTGTAGTTCCCTTTCAATTTTTCCTGAGTTTTTCTGGAAAACCAGTATCCAGCCGTGTTAAGCAGAAGTATAAATAAGTGTGAAACTGGGTGTTAAAAGAAATGCAAAACGGAGCATCTAAAACAACTGTTTTTTTTTTATTTTATTTAATCTTTATTGTATTTTTTACATTACCTTTTAGTCCCCTTATACACACTTCCCCCAGCAATCGCCACACTGTCGTCCATGGCCATGGGTCCTTTTGCCTTTTTGCTCAGGCCCCTCTGCCCATTCTTCCCCAGCCACAGAGCTGTTGTCTTGCTCTCCACCTATGGAGAGTCTGTCCCCATTTTCCTTGTTAGTTCAGTTTGCTCACTAGATTCCACATATGAGTGGAATGATACGGTATTTGTCTTTCTCTGTGATTTGACATTTGGCTTATTTCACTTAGCATAATGTTCTCTAGGTCCACGCATACTGTTGCAAAGGGTAAAATTTTCTTCTTTTTTATGGTGGAGTAGTATTCCGTTGAGTAAATGTCCCATAATTGTTTTATCCACTCATTTATTGACAGACACTTGGGCTGCTTCCATATCTTGGCAATTGTAAATAATGCTGCTTATGTTCCTTCAAAATAGTATTTTGGGCCTGGCTGGTGTAGCTTAGTGGATTGAGCGCGGGCTGGGAACCAGAGGGTCCCGGTTCAATTCCCAGTCTCGATTCCTAGTCGGGGCACATGCCTGGGTTGTGGGCAAGGTCCCCAGTGAGGGCCATGTGAGAGGCAACCATACATTGCTCTTTCTCCCTCCCTTCTCCTCTCTCTAAAAATAAATAAATAAAATTTAAAAAAAAAGTATTTTGGGTTCCTTAGGATATATTCCTGTAAGTGGGATCACTGAGTCAAAAGGCAGATCCATTTTTAATTGCTCAAGGTATCTCCACACTGGTTTCCACAGTGGCTGCACCAGTCTGCATTCCCACCAACAATGCAAAAAGATTCCCCTTTCTCCAAATCCTCCCCAGTTCTTATTGTTTTTTGATTTATTGATGATAGCCATTCTGATAGGTGTGAGACAGTATCTCACTGTGATTTTAATTTGCATTTCTCTGATGATTAGTGACATTGAGCATCTTTTCACATGTGTATGGGCCATCTCTTTGTAGACGTGTCTATTCCGGTCCTTTGCCCATTTTTCAATTGGGTTGTTTGGTGTTTTGGTGTTGAGTTTGTTAAGTACTTTATAAATTAGATATTAAGCCCTTATCAGATGTATCAGCAAATGGGTTCTCCCATTCTGTGGTCTGTCTTTTTATTTTTGATGATTTCCTTTGTTGTTTAAAACTTTTTAGTTTGATATAGTCCCCTTTGTTTATTTTTTCTTTTGTTTCCTTTGCCTGTGGAGATATTACCCATAAAATATTGCTACATGCAGTGTCCAAGATGTTGCTACCTATGTTTTCTTCTACTATTTTTATGGTTTCGGGTCTAACATTTAAGTCTTTGATTCATTTTGAATTTATTCTTGTGTATGGTATAAGAAGGTGGTCTAGTTTCATTTTTCTGTGTGTATCTGTGCAATTTTCCCAAGACCATTTATTGAATAAACTATCTTTAGCCCATTGTATGTGCTTGCTTCCTCTGTTTAATATTAATTAACTGTAAAGGTATGGGTTTATTTCTGGGCTCTCTATTCTATTCCTTTGATCTATGTGTCTGTTTTTATTCCAGTACCATGTTGTTTTGATTACTATGGCCTTATATAGTATAGTTTGATATTAGGTAGTGAGATTCCTCCAACTTTGTTCTTTCTCTGATTTCTGTGACTATTCAGGATCTTTTGTGGTTTTATGTAAATTTTTGGAATATTTATTCTAGTTCTGTGAAATATGTCATTGGAATCTTGATAGGAATTATGTTGATTCTATAGATTGCTTTGGGTAGTATGGACATTTTAATGAAGTTAATTGTTCCTATCCATGAACACAGTATGTGCTTCTACTTATTTATATCTCCTTCAGTTTCTTTTTTCAGTGTCTTATAGTTTTCTGAGTACGGGTCTTTTACAACCTTGGTTAGTTTTATTCCTAGGTATTTTATTCTTTTTGAAGCAATTGTGAATAGAATTGTTTTCTTAATTTTCCTTTCTGTTAGTTGTTATTAGCTTATAAAAGTGCAAGTGATTTCTGGATATTAATTTTGTATCCTACTGCATTGCTGAATTCATTTATCAGTTCTAGTACTTTCTTGGCAGAACCTTTGGGGTTCTCTATGTACAGTATGATGTCATCTGCAAATAAAGACAGTTTTACTACTTCCTTTCCAATTTGGATGCCTTTTACTTCTTCACCTTGTCTGGTAGCTGTGGCTAGGACTTCCAGTACTGTGTTGAATAAGAGAGGCAAAAGCAGACAAGCCTATCTTGTCCCTGATTTTAAGGGGAACAGTTGTAGTTTTGCCCATTGAGTATGATGCTGGCAATGCCTTTGTCATATATGGCCTTTATTATGTTTAGATGTATTCCCTCTGTCCCACTTTGTCAAGAGTTTTATCATAAATGAGTGCTGGATTTTATCAAATCCTTTTTCTGCATCTATGGATATGATCATGAGGTTTTTGTCCTTCATTCAGGGGTGTCCAACCTGCGGCCCACAGGCTGCATGCAGCTCAGGGTGGCTATAAATGTGGCCCAACACAAAATTGTAAATTTACTTAAAACATGATGAGTTGTGTGTCGGGGGGGGGTTGGGTTTTTTTTTTGGTATTTATGTGTCATGGTGTATTTAATACATGGCCCAAGACAACTCTTCTTCTTCTGGTGTGGCACAGAGATGCCAAAGGTTGGACACCCCTGGTACATGGTAAATCCCATTTATTTGCGAATGTTGTACTAACCTTGCATTCCCAGAATGAATCCCACTTGATCATAGTGTATGATTTTTTTGATGCATTGCTGTATTCATTTTGCTAATATTTTGTTGTGTATTATAGCACTTAGGTTCATCAGAGATATTGGCCTATAATTTTCTTTCTTTGTAGTGTCTTTATCTGGTTTTGGAGTTAGGATAATGCTGGCCTCATAAAATGAGTTTGGAAGACCTCCCTCCTCTTGAATTTTATGAAATAGTTTGAAAAGCAGAGGTGTTAGTTCTCAGAATGTTTGGTAAAAATTCCCCTGTAAAGCCATCCAGCCCAGGGCTTTTTTTTTGGGGGGGGGTGTTGATTACTGCTTCAAATTCACTAGATGAAATCTGTTTATTCAGATTCTCTGATTCTTCTTTATTTAATTTTGGAAGATTGTATGTTTCTAGGAATTTGTCCATTTTGTCCAGGTTGTCCAGTTTGTTGGCATATAGTTGTTCATAATATTTTCTTACAGCTCTTTGTATTTCTTTGGTATCATTTGTTATTTCTCCTCTTTCATTTCTGATTTTATCTATTTGGGTCTTCTCTCTTTTCATCTTGATGAGTCTGGTTAAAGGTTTGTCAACCTTGTTTATCCTTTCAAAGAACCATCTCTTGGATTCATTGATCTTTTGTATTTTTTTTTTAGACTCTATTTCATTTATTTCTTTCCTGATCTTTATTATTTCCTTCCTTCTACTAACTTTGGGCTTTGTTTGATGTCCTTTTTCAAGTTCCTTTAAGTGTGAAGTTAGATTGTTTATTTGAGCTTTTTCTGGTTTTTTCGAGATGGGCCTGTAATGCTATGAATTTCCTTCTTAGGACTGCTTCCCCTGTTTCCCACAGATTTTGGATTGTTGTGTGCTCATTTTCATTTGTTTCAAGATATCTTTTGATTTCTTTCTTGATCTCATTTTGATCCATTTATTGTTTAATAACATGTTATTTAGCTTCCATGTCTCTGCGTGTTTTTCAGTGTTCTTCTTGTGATTGATTTCTAGTTTCATAGCATTGTGGTCAGAGAAGATGCTGGATGCGATTTCAGTCTTCTTACATGTATTGAGACTTGTTTTGTGTCCTAACATGTGGTCTATCCTAGAAAACGTTCCATCTGCACTTGAAAAGTATGTATATTCTGCTGCTGTGGCGTAAAAAGCTCTGAAGATATCTATTAAATCCATTTGGTCTTGTGTGCCATTTAAGGCTGCTGTCTCCTTGTTGATTTTCTGCCTGGAAGGTCTATTCATTAAAGTCAATGGGGTGTGAAAATCTCTGACTATGATTGTATTTCTGTCGATCTCTCCCTTTACGTCCATCAAGATTTGCTTTACATATTTAGGTGCTCCTATGTTGGGTGAGTGAATGTTTACTAGAGTTAAATCCTCTGTTGGGTTGATTCCCTTAACATAATGTAATATTTTTCTCTGTCTCTTATTATGGCCTTTATTTGGAAGTCTAATTTTATCTGATACAAGTATTGCAACCCCAGGTTTTTTTCATTTCTGTTTGCATGAATCTTTTTCCATCGCTTTACTTTTAGTCTGTATGTACCTTTCGATCTGAGATGGGTCTCTTGGAGGTAGCATATATATGGGTCTTGTTTTCTTACCCATTCATCTACCCTAAGTCTTTTGGTTGGAGCATTTAAGCACTTTACGTATAAGATGATTACTGGTAGCTACATATGTAGTGCCATTTTTATTGTTAGACTGTTTTCCTCTGTTTTTTCTTTACTCTTCTTCTTCTTCTCCTCCTCCTCTTCCTCCTCTTCATCCTTCTTCTTTAAAGCAAGACCTTTAACATTTGTTGCAATACTGTTTGGTGTTAACAACCTCCTTTAGCTTTTTCTCGTCTGGGGAGCTTCTTATTTCTCCTTCAATTTTAAATGCTAGACTTGCTAGGTAAAGTAGCCTTGCCTGTAGGTCCTTGCTTTTCATCACCTTGAATATTTCACATCACTCCCTTCTGGCCTGAAATGTTTCTGTTGAGTAATCAGATGAAGTCTAATTGGTGCTCCCTTGTAGGTAACCACCTGCTTTTTCTTGTGGCTTTTAGGATTCTCTCCTTGTCTTTAAGCCTTGTCATTTTAATTATAATGTGTCTCAGTGTAAGTCTCTTTGGGCCCAACTTATTTGGGACTCTCTGAGCTTCCTGGACTTGTGTGTCTTTTTCCTTCACCAGATTAGGGAAGTTTTCAGTCATTATTTCTTCAAAGAGGTTCTCTATCCCTTGCTCGCTCTCTTTTCCTTCTGGTATTCCCATGATGTAGATATTATGTTTCATGTTGTCCTAAATGTTTCTTAAGCTCCCCTCATTTTTTAAAATTCTTTTTTCTTTTTGCTGCTCTGCTCAGGTATTTTTTTTTTCTCTTTGTCTTCCAAATCACTGATGCAATCCTCTGCTTCATCTAACCCACTCTTTATTCCTTCCAGTGTATTATTTATTTCAGATATTGCATTCTTCATTTCTGGCTGGTCTTTTATAATGGTTTCTATGTCTTTTTTCATGCTTTTGAGTATCCTTATAATCATTACTCTAAACTCCCTACCTGATAAATTGCTTGCCTCCATTTTATCTAGTTCTTCTTCTGGAGAGTTCTCTTGTTCTTTCATTTGAGATCTGTTTCTTTGTCTTCCCACTTTGGCTTCTTGTTTGTATTTTCCACCTTAACTATTAAACTAATCAGCTACTAAACTGATCAGTTGTTAAGGTAATCAAGCTGTGATCAGTAGCCTGGCTTAAGCTCCACAGGGTGGGGCAGAGTTATTCCTCTGGGCAGGGTTCTTGCTTCCCCTCAGGCTGATGCCACTTGCAGGGTAGTGCTCTGCCTGAGAAAAATGGTTTCTGCAGTACGGGGAATGATTTGGCACAGGGGCCTTGGTGGCTATTCCTTCAGTTCTCTTCCCAGGGCCACCAAACCAAGACTTTCCACAAGTATCTCTAGTCCACTCTGCCCTCCCTCTGCCAGAGCCCAGTGTAAGTGGCTGTAAATAAAATTTCACGCACTGGCCCTTTAAGTAGCTCTAGCCATCTCTCCCCGGCAGACAGAACTCTCCTGCTTTTCACAGCTGGATGTTACCTGAGCTCCTTTCTGGCTCTGGTGCTGTAGGCTGGGGAGCCCATCTTGGGATTTAGACCCCACGATTCTCAGGGAACCCCCAGCCTCTGAAATATCCCTCCAGATCTTCAGCTACTGCCCGTGGGAGCCCAGCCATCCCTCTCACATCTCCCCACTCCCTACCAGTCACATTATGGTAAAGTGGTTTCTTCTGTCTGTCCTTAGTTATAAGGCTTCTCTCCAGCTAGTGTTCAGTCGGTTATTCAGGATGTTTTCTCTACTATTTAGTTGAAATTCCAGATTGGCCCTGGGAGGAGGTTAGTGTAGCTTCCACCTACTCCTCTGCCACCTTGGATCTCCCTTAACTGGGTTACTTTTATGCATATTTAAGTTTAATCACATGAAATTAGACCTAATGTTCACTATCAGTCTATTCTCCCTGCAGTACATCAGCTGCAGCATGAATGATGTTCAAGGTCTTTGTCATGGCAGCACTGAAATCACCCTCTAACGTTTTTCACTCAAGAGCAAGATTTAGTATAAAACAAGCCCATTTTTCAACATTTGCAACAACACAGATGAATTTTGAGAGCATTATGCTAGGTGAAGTAAATCAGAGGAAGACAAAGGCTGTATGATTTCATTTATGTGTGTAATCTAAAAAAACAGAACTCATGGATACTGAGATCATATTGGTGGTTGCCAGAGGTGGGGAAGGGGGATGGGAAAGTGGGTGGAGGTGGTCAAAAGGTACAAACTTGCAGTTACATGCATCATAAATAAGTTCTGGAGATGTAATATACATCATGGTGACAGTATTATTATTGTTATAGTTATAGTTGTAGTTACAGTTATAGTTATATTATAGTTAATAATACTGTATTCCATATTTGAAAATTGCTAAGAGGGTAGATCTTAAAAGCTCTCATCACAAAAAAAAATTTGTAACTATGTGAGGTGATACATGTTGACTAAGACTGTGGTAGATATTTCACAATATATACACATATGAAATCACTATGTTGTACACCTTAAACCAATACAATGTATATATGTCAATTATATCTCAATAAACCTGGGGGGAAATATGTCCGTCTATCTTGGGTCCCATTCAGAGTGGTTTAATTCCTGAAGGCTTTTTTAAAAAATCACTGTAAAGCAAGTGGAGCCCCAGAGTATGCCTAAGTATGTCCATATTTTTAAATTAATAAATAAATAAAAATGAATATCAAATAACGCTTACTATGTGCCTGGAACTATTTTTACTGCTTTACAAATATTAATTTGTTATAATGAAGTCAAAAGAGCTTTACTCTAGAAAAGAATAATATAAACTGTTTCTAATAATATAAAAACCCTATTCTTAAGGCAGGAAAGGGAGACAGAAGAAAAAAAAGGAAAAGAAAGGAAAGGAAAGGAAAGGAAAGGGCAAGAGAGAGAGGAAAGACCAGGGAACTGAGAAACAGAAAGACAGGCCCTGGTTGGTGAGGCTCAGTGGATTGAGCACTGGCCTGCAAACCAAAGGGTCATCAGTTTGATTCCCAGTCAAGGCACATGCCTGGGTTGTGGGCCAGGTCCCCAGTAGAGGGTACGTGAGAGGCAACCACACATTGATGTTTCCCTCCCTCTCTTTCTTACTCCCTTCCCCTCTGTCTAAAAATAAATAAATAAAAATATTTTTTAAAAAAGAAACAGAAAGACAGGAAAGGAGACACAGAAAGTGGAACTTCTTTCAATAGGGGAAATCATTGATAAAGAGAGTTAATGGTGAGAAAGAGACAGTATGAAAAGTTACTCATCAAAAACTAACCTCCTTCCAGCATTAACATTTGGAGAAAGCCTTTTATTAAGAGCACCACACTGGTTGCAAAAAGAAAACAATGTGAGGATTTAGTATATAGATGAGGCATTTCTGCTAAATGAAAGCCAAATGATGTCATTGCATACCTTATAAGAAAAGTTTCTCATATTTTGAATGAAGAAAAGAGATGGAAGACTAGAGGAATCCCTTGGCTCAAGAGAGCTTAGGCAGAGCAATCGCAGAAGACCCAAGCAACACCACATTCACGTTTCAAATGGCGACTTAGCCAAGGAAAACAATTATCCAACACACCAAAATAATAGTGTTAATTTTGAATAGTATGCTTTCTACAGTTGTTGATTTTTAGCATATTAATTTTGTCCTCATGTCTGTATAGAAATTATGGGTTATAGGAATTTATAAACAATTTTTCTTGTTTATATATGAGACACTAAAATAAAAATAATCTCAGTTCCCGTTAACAGAACTTTACGTGCGCACACACAATCCAGGCTCCATATTTTCACTGCAAACTCTTCTAAAACGTTACAGAGAAATAACAACACTTTCCTATAAACTCTTCCAGAGAAGAGAAAGAAACAAGTATTCTAACTTATTTTCTTAGGCCAGTATAACTTTGACACCAAAGACTGTCAAGAATATTACAATAAAAGAAAACTGTAAATGAATATCTCTCACAAACAACGTGATTCTCCACAAAATAGTCGCAAATTGTATAAAAGGAGATATTTCACCAGGTTATGAATTATTGATATACCAAGGCAGACATTTATATTAGAACAGCACTATTAGCATTTGTTAACCGTTTTATTAGGAGGAAAGACTTGTTTTAAAAGTCAACAGCAGCTTTTTAAAAATTTTTTTTTAGTGAGAGAATTATTTTTTTATTTGACAAAACACCTTGATAGGCCATGGTTCTGGAAGGTGGAAGTCTGAAACAAAGATAAATTTAATGGCTGTGAATAATTTTTTTAAAAGATGGAGTTTCTTTGGTGGCCCAGGAAAGAGGATGTGAGGAGACCAGACTGAAAGGGAAGAGAGGTGAGGAAGCTGAAGCTGAGAGAGAGGAAGAGGCGCAGTAACTTGGCTCTGTGAGGCAAAGTGGGGGCCCGGGGCCATTCCTGGTCATGGAAGATCCAGTGGACTTTCAACAACACAGGCGTTCCGTGATATTCCACAGTAGGTTGCAGTATGTAGCATAACCTGCTGCTCTATTACCCTCTAAAGCCTTGGATAAAATTCTTCTAACTTGCCTTGTGATGAAGATAGTTTGGGGAAATCCAGAAGCAGAGACTGTGGTCTGCATTTGGACCAACAAGGAAGGAAAACAGAATAACCAGAGGGCATGAGAAATGAGTGGAAGAGTATAGTGAGCAAGCTGCTGCATTCGACAGGAAGGTATACGAGTCCGGGGGAGGGCAGTGTCGGTAGGGCCTGCCCTTTGGCCATTTTCATTTTAATATCAAGAACAAGATGATTCTTGGAGATGACACTTGGGTTAACTCTGTATGAGAATAATACCAATATTTATTGAGGTTTTATGTACCAGGCAGTTTTCCCAAGCCCTTTAATGTATTAACCTATTTAATTCTTACAACCACCATATAACTAAGTAAAATGATTGTTTCCACTTTACAGATGAGGGTTATTTAACTTGTTGAAGACCACACAACTCTAACATGGTAGAGTTGGGATTTGAACCCACGGAGCCGATTTACCAGCACCTGTGGTTTTACCTGCCAAAGCATACTATCTCTTAAAAATGAGACAGCTGCATTTTTTCTCTTTTAAGGATTCAGTTATACATAAAGGCAGACGAACAAATAAAAACAAACCAAAAAAAAAAAAAAAACCACCAAAAAAATCCACCTTTCTGTTGATATCATAAAGTCCTGAGTCATATCTCAACTAATTCTGCCTGAGACCACAATCTTATCTTCTGCAGAGCCTGCTCTCCTGGCTTGTCCCCCTTCTTCCAGTTGTAGCTCCCTTAGCTCTTCTCACACTGATTACTCTGAGTCAGCGATGTCCAACAGGCGTACTATGGCAGGTGCACTGGTGTGCCACAAGAATTTTTAAAACGTGCAATACCTGACTATTTAGTCAGGGGCACTGACTTCATTTCCCTTAAACTGTCCATTTTTTAAAAAAATGACAACAGCCAACACAACAGTAACCACCCAGTGTGAATGAATCAAATTATACCTAATCTTTTGTCAGATTGGCAGAATATATATTTTTTTGTGTGCTGCAGAATTTCAGTAATTACTTTCTGTGTGTCACGAGATGAAAAAGGTTGAAAATCGCTGTTCTAAGTATATCGTTTTCCACAGCGATTAGTTTAAAACACAAATTGCATGGGTCAGTATTTGGCCTGGGCAGACACTACTCACCATCTCAGGCAAGACTTCGGTGATGCGAGTACTCACCGTGCCTTACAGAGTCTCGTGTCTGTTGGTGCCACACTCTGCCCTCCCCGCAGCAGCCAGGCAGCTGACGCTGCGGGAGAAATTCACACTATACTGCCAATCTGCGTTCTCCAGGCTCCGCTGAGCTCTCAGCTCCGCCCATCATTGTTTGTCACCTTTGGTCAGCCTCTTCTCCATAGTCAGTTACCGTTGTAAACCTCCACCATCCTCAAGGCCCTAACACACTCTCATTACTCGCAGATGGCATTGTTTCCTACTTCACCCAGAAAGCTGGAGAAGACAGTCTTATGCTGCTACAATGTCTAAACCATCTTCTTGTCTCTCCTGCTGCTCCTGAGTTCTATATTTCAGGTGGTGACAACACTATCCACCCAAGTCACCCAGTCTACAGAAAGGGAATCATCTTCATCCCTCACCAATCCTCAATCAATCACTGATGCTTTTCCAGCCCCTCCCAAATACACCCCCAATTTGCCTCATCACTCCTGCTAACTCTGACCTTTGATGTCCTTATCAGGAAACGACTGCAATAGTTTTCTCTGGACCGCCCCACATTGGGTTTTTGTCTCCCTCCGCATACAGGCTTTTTGATTGATTCCCAATCAGATACCTGGCACCACTCTTTGACATCCCTGTGTTCTGATGTACAGGGTGAAATGTAAACTAAGCTCCTTTTTTTTCTCCCCCCAGTACTTCATTGGTGACTAGATCATCAGGCTTAGGTATTCTAAAGCCATGTCTGGTTTTCAGCCATTTGGAATCAGGACAAGATGAAGAGGGCTGGTATTGTGAAACTCGTTTGCAGCCCCGAATGGCAAGATTATCCTTTTTTTTTTTTTTTTTTTTTTGGTCAAGAAGACCTGGAGAACTCACATTAATTGATTTCAGAACTTATTACAAAGCTACAGTGATTAAAGTAGTGTAGTACTAGCACAAATAGATATATAAATCGATGGAATAGAAATGAGAGTCCAGAAATGAACCTATATATCTACAATCAATTGATTTTTTTATTTTAATACTTCAATAACAGTAGATTACAGCATAGGAATATAGTCAATAATATCAAAATAACTGTCTATGGGGCCAGGTGGGTACTTGAAGCAGTTGGGAGACCGCTCTATAAAGTGTGTGATTTTCTAACACTTAGCTGTACATCTGAAACTAACACAGAATAATATTGAATGTAAACGTAATTGAAACATAAAATAGGTTACCTTTATGGCTCTCAGCCCTCTGCTTCAGAATGAGAGAGGAAAATCAGGAATTAAAGAAGAAAGTTTTTTTTCATTTTTGGGTTTTGTGGTTTTAGGTTTTTATTTTATTTTATTTTCTGGAACTCAAGGTCCAACGATAGTGGAATGGGCACAGTGCCTTGGGTCCTTATCTAATTACTTGCACACCTGGCACACAACAAACAGAGGCTAATTAGACACATTTAAGTAAAAACATGGCATATGATAAAAGAGAGTGACCAAACAAATTATTTCCTTTTGCAGGAGCCATGTAATGTTCAAGTTAAGCTGCTTTTGTGGTGTGTTAATGTATTTTGGCACTTCTGGGTTGGGATGTCTCTTTGTTCCTGAGCTGGTTCGCACACGCCCGTACCGTCGCAAGTGGTGCTGGATGCACACTATTGGAGTGAACACCGCATATTTGGGGAACTCGTCATGTCTGAAAGCAGGAGCTTCCTCTCCTGGTGGACTGAGGCACGTACTTGCTTGTTTTGACTCACTTCATTCTTCCCAAAAGGCTTAGCAACTCAAGGGAACTGACAGCTCATTATTTTGAACTTGGAAGAAGTGTTGGTGTTGGCAAGCGTGAGCCTGTCTGCCCCACGAAGGCTGCCTCCCTGATCCTCGATTCAGTGTCATTCAATTACACAAATATTTATTAAATAAGTTAGGTACAACAGACTACACTGGACACCCAAAGAAGGAACAGGAGAATGACACAATTTCTGCTATCAAGTCTTATTATAGGGGTATTACACAAATTCCCACACTGTCAGGCATGGTCAAGTTTCCTGAGGAGGCACTAAGCACCATGTGAGAGCAACAAGGGAAAGACAGGACACAGCCGGGGCCCACAGTGCCACGGGGCACAAGTGCTGCAGCCCGAGCAGCCCTGCCCCTTACTAGCTGGGCATAGAACTCACCTCGGGTCCATTTCTTATCTGTCCTATGCCAAAGGGTTAGATTGAGGGTTAACTAAAATATCTTATTTTAATGTCCTTGGTGCAGCACTCAAAAGATAGTAGGAACTTAGCAAATGTTCATTTCTTTTGCTTTGATGGTATCCTTGAGATAGACTCTACCTAAAAATGGGTGTGAGATTTACAGGCAGAGATGGAGCATAGAGAGGCACATTTTTAGGCAGAGAAAAAATCATGAAAGAACGCAGAGAATGGATTCTGTTGAGAAAAGAGTGAGTGCTCCAGTTATGTTACAGGAAAGTAAAGAGATGGACTTGGAAAGGTAAATTGGGACCACACCGAAGGAGTGGCAGGACCTGGAAGGGCAGGGTGGTATAGTGGTTAGGACCAGGCTTTGGGGCCAAATTATTTAGGTCCAATTCCTGGTTCTGCCATAACTATTCACTGCATGACCCAGAGCAGGACACTAACTACCCGTGCCTCTGTTCCTTCATCTATAAAGCAAAGTTAATGCAAGGGCCTTTCCTATACAGTAGTCCTGTTCTGTGGATTGAAAGGGTTAAGTTTTGTAAAGCAATTAGAACTATGCCTGCACTTTCTGGAAACCCAATGAACACTAACTAGCGCTTATAAGCAGGCTGACATACTCATCAGGAAGCGTCAGAGCCAGAAGGCGTGCTCAAATGCTGACCCTGCAGAGGAAATTCGATCTGCCTTAAGAAAGCCATGAGGCTTTCTGATCTGAGAAAGGGCTCTGCCTCATTACCTGATTGAGATAATAATTGAGTTTTCTTAGCGAGTGATAAAGAACAGGTGAAATCTTCCCTTACACTTCCTGTACTTTGGATGATAGCTGTAGGCCCTTCATCTCCATGAGGTTTTCCACCTCTGCCCCAGTAGGGAGACTGCCAGTCCCACCCTAGAACCTCTGGCCAATAGCAGGCATCACCCCTTCTTGCTTGCTGACGATTGGAGGATCAATTGTATCATGACAGACAGAAGAAGACTGAGTGACCAGAGACCAGTTTGAGTAACAGTAGTTCAGGTTTTCGAGAACTAAAAGCCTCACCTTCCTAAAGAAACTACCAGAGCCTTTAGGTTCGGTGATTAAAATCTGCCTCGACAAGAACCAGTCCCTGATCCCTGTTTGGCTGCATTCCAGAAGCTGAGTGGATGGAAGAACCGCCCAAAGAGGGATGTTCTGGAGGCCCAGGGAGGCCCCTGAGAATCCTTCCCCCAGACCTTATCTTCAGCTGGCAGGAATACTTATGGGATAACATTGCGTTAAGAACATGTATGGCCCCTTGAGTAACAATATTAATACTTCTGCTTTCAGAAAGCCCATTAAGTAAAAAATTCAATCCACATGGTTTGAAGAAGAGAAATTACACCCAAATGCTAAAACTTGGACCTAAGCCCTCAGCAAAGGGAAGAACCAGAAGGGGAACTGTGCATGCGTAGCTCTGTGGTACAGTGGACAAAGGTGGATTCCACAACTTCAGAACAGGCATCAGGTGCAAGATTCACTAGGGAAATGAGTGATCTGAGGAGGTCTGATGACCCCTGTTCTCCTTATGGTGTATGCTGGAAAGTGGACTTCTTAGTGGAAGAGGTGATCACTTTTGCACTCTGGTGTTGAGCCAATTGAACTTCAGGGCTTGTTGATCAGGCAAATAGTGACAAACACTAGCTGCCCAGACCTGGAGACCCTGAGGGCCTATGGGACGTAGCAGCCTCTCCTGCTGTGGGAAAGAAGGCAGCAGTCCAGAAGCCACCTCCTCTTTGACAAGCTGGGTTCAGGGGCAGCGCCTCCCACTAGGAAAGTGGGACCTCCAGTCCCAGCCAGCTTGTTGTTAACAACCCACAGAGATCTCCTAAGTGATTCCACAAGCTTCACCCCTGAAGAACCCCAAGTGTTGCTCGGGGAATGCAGTCTGAGCTACGCGCTCATTCCACCAGCAATGGCAGGGCGGCCTGAGGAGGAGGAGCCCGGGGCCGTCACAGCAGCTTTCAGATATTCCTGTAACCAGCACCCATCTCGCTCTGGGCATTCGAGATGAAGGGTATGAAAGCCACATCCTCAGAAAGCAGTCAAAAATACTTTACAATGTTTAGCTGACAGGGAGACTAGACTCAAGTTTAATAGTCATGCAGAAGCAAAGTGGACTTATT
Source organism: Micronycteris hirsuta (assembly GCA_004026765.1). NCBI lineage: Eukaryota > Metazoa > Chordata > Mammalia > Chiroptera > Phyllostomidae > Micronycteris > Micronycteris hirsuta. The sequence continues at coordinate 32,557 of PVJI01009067.1, forward strand.
CAGTGTAATTGCAGACAGCAGACCTGAAAATAATGAGGTAAAAACATTTTACCTCAACCTAAAAGCACAGGAAAACACAACAAGAGCTGCCCGGCAATGGATGAAATGGTATCCTTCGAAAGAGTGAGCTCCCTATCGCCGAAGGTATTGAAGCAGAGACTGGGGGCTGTCCTTCATGATGGTGTAGGTGGGATTTCTGCACTGGGAGACGGCTGACGTACACAAAGGAGGCTTGCCCTTGACCAACAGTTACCAAGGCTGGTTTTGCTCTTTCAATGACGCAACTCAGACTTTGCTTTAATTTTGCTTCATAGAACCCAGTGTTCAAGAGGTTTGCCTTGCTTTCTTAGGGTCCAAAAAAGACCTCAGGGATCATGTAAATCAACTTTACCTCATTTTACTGATGGAGAGACTGAGGTGCCACTATTAGGTGGCTTCTAAGGGTTAAGTGGTTGGTAAGTGATAGAACAGGGATCTGAACCCATGACCGGGAATACACTGGTCTCCCCTCTTCCATGGGGGACACATTCCAAGATCCCCAGTGGATACCTTAAACTGTGGATAGTACCAAACCCTGTAAACGCTGTTTTTTTTTTCTGTACACACACATCGTAACAAAGTTTAGTTTATAAATTAGACACAATAAGAGGCTAACAATAATACTAGTAAATAGAAAAATTATAACAATATGCTATAATAAAAGTTATGTGAATGGCTTTGGGGCCATAATTAAGTAAAGTTTGGGTCACTCAGACACAGGCACTGCGACACCAAGACAGCTGATCTGACAACCTAGATGGCTACTCAGTGACTAGCAGGCAGGCAGCATATGCAGTGTGGATACTCTGGACAGCGGGCTGATTCCTGGCGGGGTGGGACAGAGCAGACAATGTGAGATTTCATCACGCTACTAAGAACAGCAAGCCACTGAAAACTTGTACATTGTTTACTTATGGAAATGTCCATTTTACACTTTGGACCACTGGTGACAGTAGGTAACTAGAGCCATGGAAAGTGAAGCCACGGGTAAGGGGATGCTGTACTGTGCTGGCTTCCCAACTGGTTTCCTCCCAGCAAGTATTGCCCAGTCCTACTGATCCTTCCCACACACCATATTTGTACACCTAAAACACTGCTCCGATTGTGACACTGCTGTATTTAAACTATTTCAAAAGCTCCCTCTGCTCTTTAAAAATATACTTTTATTCTTTACTCTTTATTATGGCATTTAAAGTTCAACCTTCTTGGTTTTCTCTCTAATTCCAACCCCTCAACCCAGTTTATTATACACACCAAGATGGTAAGTTGAAAGTGCATTGAATACAATTGGTTGTAGAAATAATGATTTTTTTTCAGACTATCTCTTGCCATATTCTTCCTTGGACGCATTTGCTGATCATCTGGTTGTTGACCAGCATGTGACAAACCCCAGAATCTCAAAAAGAAAAGTGCTTTTCTTCCAGAAACTTAACACACGATACCACGGAGTGTGTTCTGACCAACATGGTGCTAAGAGAACTTCACGTGAAAGCCTGTTATGTGGGAGGGTAAAACCCAGTCATAGCCTGTTTCCAGGTGATTTCACCAAAAAAAAGTAAATCAGAGCTTTTGAAGTGTGCCTCTCAGATAACAGTTTCCGTAAGTCTTTCTGCGCTTATGTGAGGGTGTGTGCCCGCAACACCAGCGTTCTTATTATTCTAAGAGAAAAGATCAAGCCCCTAAATGCATTTAAAAGCCATGTAGAAAACTCTTCCAGAAACATTTAAGACATCTGAAATTCTAGACTTTAATAGGAATAACAATATAAAAGGTATTGAATCATAAATTAATTGAAATGTATGACAATGATACCTTTGATTCTTAACCACTTTTACAAGCCATAATTTCCATTAATAATTGACTATCTATACTCTCCAACTTCCATATCAACTGAGCCAGGATCCTACTCTTCTGAGGATAAAAAAACAGAATGACTTGTGATGGGTCTGTTATTTGCCAGGGCGAATAGTTAGCTTTTGCTGCCTAACAACTTACTACCCAAACTTAGCAGCTTGAAATGACATCTATTGGATTGTCAGAGAGTGATAAACCATCACTCGGTATCTCAAACAAACAAACAAAACACAAGGCTGAATTTATTGCTGACATGATAGGGGAGAACTATGCTGATCGGGCATAGTCTCTCCAAGCAGAACAGACTGCTGATCTGAGAGAGGGCCTGAGGGACTCATGGAGTTCAAAGACTGGTGGATTTGCAGAGTCATAAGTGAGTTGACATTATCTGTTGGATCACAGTTACTTGGGTGAGACTCTTGTTGATTCGTTGGCACACTCAGAGGTGTGCTTATTTGAGTAAATGCATTCCTGATTGATTATTTACAAAAGTGAGAGGCTGATACTGATTGGTTGGGCTTACAAAAGCATGTTTAATGAGGCAAGTTGTTGACCTATTAAATGGGCTAAAATTGGTATGGTGACTATTTGTTCCCATGGCTATAGAAAATTTATCTTTTTATAAGAGTACGGGAAAGAGGAAGCCTCAAAGATGACTTCCAATGGTCCCTGCCTGCTACTATCATGCCCTTGTATAATTTCCTCCCTGGAATATGGGCTGGATTTAGTGACTCACTGTTAACGAATAAAATGTGACAGAAGTAATGAGATGTCACCTCCAAGATTAGGTTATAAAAAGACTGTGGCTTCTGCGTTGGGGGTCTTCTTTCACTTGGATCTCTCACTCTGGAGGAAATAAGCTGTCATGTTGTGAGCAGCTTTGATGAGAGGCCATGTGACAAGAAACTGATACCTGAAGCCAACAACCAGTGAGGTCCTGAGGTTTGTCAACAGAAATTTGAGTAAGTGGATCCTTCCCTAGTCAAGTTTTTAGATGACTGCAGTCTCATCTTGACTGCTGACACCTTGACCTAAGTTTGTGAGAGGCCTCAAGTCAGAGGTACACAGTTAAGCTGCACCTGGACTTCCGGCCTACAGAATTGTGAGATAATATATGTTTGTTGTTTGAAGTTGCTAAATTTGAGGGTGGTTTAATTCACAGCAATAGAAAAGCTATATAGTGTGGGACCTTTATTTAATTCTCATTATGTAGCTTATGATCTGCAAGCCAGCTGGATCATTCTCTGGGACTGGACAAGTTCATCTAATCTTCCCTGGGCTTTGTCATGCATCTGTGGTAAGTTGGTGCATTTGATGGTGAATGCATGATGTTGGATGCCCTCACATCTAATGGTTGGCAGGACATTGGCTACCAACCCCAATTTCTCTTCCATCTTCCGTCATGTTAGTTCTGGTTGTTCATCTCTTGGTCTGTCTCAAGGTTGTAAACCCAGAAAAAAAAAAAAAACCCAGTATGAAACTACTCTTCAAGTCTCTAGGTGCGTTAGGTTTGCTAATATTTCATTGGACAAAGCAAGTCACGTGGCTAACCCATATTCAAAGGGTGAGGATATAGACTAGCCCCTTAAAGGGAGAACCTGTAATGTCACAGATTACAAGGGGAGAATTTGTGCTCATTTTAATTAAAAACATGACAAAAATAATAATTAATGGCTTTTCCTTTTTCTCCTCTATTTCCCAAAAGAAGAGGTGAACAACCCAGGCATTACTAAGCATTTATAAATAAACTGAAAAGAGTTCATAGGAGAGAAAGTTAAGGAATTAGATGGCTGCTTTAAAGAGGAAGTTTGCATGAGGAAAATTATATCATTTGAATAAGAAACAATAAATAAAAAGTGTTTGCCAAAATAAGAAAGCACATACAAACATGATCCTGAAATCGCAAAAGTAAATTTGGCCTGAACTTTGAGAAATCCGTCCTCCAAAGGGATTTAGAATCTCTCTCTCCCATTAATAAACTTTGGAAATTTCATTGCAGTCACCGTCATTTGAGAAATGCATAGCAAGTTTTCTCGATTCAAGACGAAGTATGTGTCACCTCCACATTTAGGGCCTAAGACTGTAGAAAGGATTCCAGTACATCACCCTTTAGTATGTTTATCTAATCTATCGATACATTCCCCTAGTTGACCATGTAACTTTAGTGATGCTGTAACTGCACAAGGAACTCTGCCCAGGGATCCAGATACATAGGCCCATCATAAAGTATAATCGGAGTCATACCTGTTTTCTCAAGTTGCCATTGAGGCTCTCACATGTTTTAGAGCATTGTTTATCTGTTTTGTTTTCTTGATACTTGTACAATCAATTGTTCATACTAGCTCTTAACAAACCACATTAACCATTATCCATTTGACCAACCAATGCCCACTCTAACACAATAGCTTTTCCATGTGTATTGCATATTCATCACTGTGGAGACAACTGATATACTTCAAATAGTTTATCAAAGCCAGAAAGACAGCATTTCTATAGCAAATTAGAATTACAAAGGATTTTCTCAGTTTTTCCTTCACAAAAGCCATTTTTATTTAAATGGCTTTTAAACATTTTATTAAAAAAAAAACACATTTTATAGAGGAAAGATCTCATTATCAGAGGGGTATGGCTTGCCCAGAATCACTCAGCCAGTGAATGGAATAATCAGACCACACTCAGTTCTTCTGGCTCCAAACATACTCTTTCTATTTTGTCACATATCTATATTTTTACCTATTAATCTCCCACAACCATTTCCCACATACAAAAGGCATTGAATATATTCTGTGACAGCAGACATGAGAAACACAATCTCTGTGAGTATTCTCTGTCCCTCGGCAATTACAGAACCCAGTGGGCCTTCACAGTTTAATTACTTGTTAACTAATTATACCAATAGGCATTTTGAGCATATGAAAAATCACAAATACTTTAAAAATGCATCACATTAGTTAATCCAAGCCTTAACAATAAGCAGGAAATTCCCTGGGTGTGGGAGAAAGAAATTTTGCACACTTTTCTGTTTTAAATCTGGTGTAAAGATGTGCATACATCTGTTGTTTCTGTTTTCTTGAATATTCTCAGCAAACCTTCATGTTTTAAAAAATATTCTAATGATATGCAGAGACCCTTGCATTTTTTGAGTGCCTTATAGTTTATAAGGCACTTTCAAACACATTCTTTAATCCTCCCACCAAGTTGTGAGGTAAGCAGATAGCAATAGGCCCCTTTTTATAGACATAAAACTAAAACTCAGAGAGGTTTAGACACCCTTGGGTTTGGACAACTCTTAAGGTGCAGGAGGAGCTCACCTCAGAACCTGGGAATTGGAAGGGCCTCCCTTAGATATTGCATCATTTCCCAGCATGTGCTCTGTGCCACACTGGTCTTGTGAGATGCTCTATAAAAAGTGGTTCAACCCAGCAATTCCACTTCTGGGAATTTATCTGAAGAAACCCAAAACACCAATTCAAAAGAATATGTGTACCCCTATGTTCATTGCAGTGTTATTTACAACAGCCAAGATTTGGAAGCAGCCCAAGTGTCCCTGAGTGGATAAAACAACTATAGGACATTTACATGATGATATTCTACTCAGCTGTAAAAAAGAAAAAAATTTTACCCTTTGTGAAGGCAACCACAAGGCTGACGTGGTCCCTGGTGAACTTGAGTTGGACACCCCTGACCCAAGGTAACCCCTACATTATGGAAATGAGAGAACTGATGTTCAAAAATATAAAGTATTTATTTAAGATCACATGATTACTTTCATTAGAGTTACAGATTGAACTCAAATCTTCAAATCCAGATACAACATTCTTTCTAATATCCCACACAGAGTCTTTATCCTCAAATGTTTCTTCTCTATTCCAGGAAAAATAATTTGGTTGGTCTTTATATTAAAAATTAGAGGCATATTTTGAATAAAAATCTTGTAAAAATGAAAAAGATCATCCTTGGATTATTATTAATTCATCTTTATGTTATCAAAATAATCTTTTTAAAAAGATTTTATTTATTTTTAGAGAGATGGGAAAGGAGGGAGACAGAGAAGGAGAAAAACATCAATGTGTGAGAGAAATATTGATAGGTTGCCTTCCATGCCCACACCTGGGGACCTGGCCCACACAACCCAGGCATGTACCCTGACTGGGAATTGAACCAGCGACCTTTTGGTTTCCAGGCCAGCGCTCAGTCCACTGAGTCACACCAGCCAGAGCCAAAATAACCTTGATGATCATAGCTGCCATTCTGTAAATCAAGACTGTAAGTAATTTTTAAAGCTTTTAACAAACTTGCAAGTCAAATGTGTTTACAGGTAAAGACACTAAGAAATAAAATAACTTGAGAAAGATCATCTGTTTGTTACAAGGAAGAGCCATGATTTAAGCTCAAGTGTATTTGACTGAGAAATTGTTCAAAAGTAACATTTTAAGGGTCTCATTTCTTTTGGAAAAGATCCATGAAACCAGACCATTCTTTCTCTCAGGCAAAGACGATTGCAAAGAATTTTAAAGAACAAACAAATCATACAGGGAGAAAAAAGAAAAAAAAAAAAAGCAGTAAAACCCGCAGAGAGATTAAGCAGGCTGGGAACAAACAGAATGTATGAAGGAAGGGAAAAACAGGTAGGTATAATGGCAGTAGAGATCATATGCATTCTCTTTTTAATGCTTTCAGTTCTGGAATAAGTATTTTGAAATATAGAACCAAAATCCAGAAACACTTTTTAACTTTCTTTATTATATAGACCAAAGTAGCAATCACTGGAACACTGATGAGGTTTGTCAGAGGATCAGATTTCAGGTCTAATGGAGCCTTAGAGACTCTTGGACAATTAACCAAGACCTGAATTGCACATCCAATAGCTGGCCACCCAGCCTCCGCTTAAACTCCTCAGCGATGTAAAGGTGTTCTAACATTTCTGGATGAAGGAGAACTCTAACTGTGCAACTCTAACTGTGCGGGGTTCTCTGACTTGACTGCATGCTACGTAAAAGCAGGGTGCATTTTTGTCTCGCTCAAACTATATCCCTAGTGTTTAGCAAGAGAGAATCCATCACTAAGTATTTTTTGAATGATTGGATGGTACTAACATGAAATATTTCTTCTTGTAATGTTTATCCTGTTATTCTAATTCTTTTCTTTGAGCAAAAGTGTAGTAATTTACTCAGAGGTATCCAACTGGGCAAGGTGCTAGGACACAAAGTAAAATCTAAGCAACTTTCTTAAAAAAAATTGAAATATAATTCAAAAACCATAAAATTAATTCTTTTAAGGTGTACAATTCACTGGTTTTGAGACTACTCACAAAGTGGTAAAACCACCAGTCTAACTCCAGAACGTATTCACCACCCCCTCAAAAATCCCATACTCCCTAGCAAATATTCCTCGTCCCCCTTCCCCTCCAAGCCCTGACAACCGCTTTCTGCTCTGTGATTTTGCCTGTTTTGAACATTCCATATAAATGAAGTCATATGTTATGTGGCCTTTTATGACCGGCTTCTTCACTTAGCATAATGTTTTGAAGGCTCATCCATGCTGTAGCATGTATCAGCACTTCAGTCCACTTATGGCCAAATAATTCACCACATGTATTGACCACATTTTGTTTATTCATTCATCAGGAGCACTTAGGTTGCCTTCACTTTTTGGCTATTGTGAGTAATGCTGATATGAACATTCACGTACACATTTTGTATGGACTTATGTTTTCTTTTTTAAGTATATTTTATTGATTATGCTATTACAGTTGTCCCATTCTTTTTTCTCCCCTTTCTCCCCCTCTGCCAGGTACCCCCATTCCTCCAGCATGCCCCCACCCTTAGTTCATGTCCATAGGTTGTAAATATAAGTTCTTCGGCTTCTCCATTTCCTATACTATTCTTAACATCCCCGTCTGTTTTGTACCTGCCACTTATGCTTCTTATTCCCTGTACCTTTCCCCCATTTTACTTCCTCCCCCTCCCCACTGATAACCCTCCATGTGATCTCCAGTTCTGCAATTCTGTTCCTGTTCTAGTTGTTTTCTTCGTTTGTTTTTGTTTTTAGGTTCAGTTGTTGATAGTTGTGAGTTTGTTGTCATTTTACTGTTCATATTTTTTTATCTTCTTTTTCTTAGGTAAGTCCCTTTAACATTTCATATATTAAGGGCTTAGTGATGATGAACTCCTTTAACTTGACCTTATCTGGGAAGCACTATCTGCCCTTCCATTCTAAATGATAACTTTGCTGGATAGAGTATTCTTGGATGTAGGCCCTTGCCTTTCATGACTTTGAATACTTCTCTCCAGCCCCTTCTTGCCTGCAAGGTTTCTTTTGAGAAATCAGCTGATAGTCTTATGGGCACTCCTTTCTAGGTAACTATCTCCTTTTCTCTTGTTCCTTTTAAGATTCTCTCCTTATCTTTAATCTTGGGTAATGTAATTATGATGTGCCTTCATGTGTGCTTCCTTGGGTCCAACTTCTTTGGGACTCTCTGAGCTTCCTGGACTTCCTCAGGATGGCTATGAATACGGCCCAACACAAGATTATAAATTTACTTAAAAACATTATGAGATTTTTTTGTGTGATTACATGTCACAATGTATTTAATGTGTGGCCCAAGACAACTCTTCTTCTTCCAATGTGGCCCAGAGACATCAAAAGGTTGAATACCCCTGCCAGACAAATCCTAATTTTAAATATTCTTCCCATTGTCTCCTTGTACCTTTGAAATGAGCTTCCGGGTCCTGGAGCTCCCAACATTTTAAAGTTTGACTATATCTCCTAGACTGTGTCTTAAATAATGTGCCATTAGGTCATATCTCTTGTTCCTCTATTTAGAAAACAGCCACCCACTTTATTCAGATAACCTATTTTCCACCTTGGGAGAAAATATTGATTCTGCTTTTATTCATTTTTAACCTATATTACATAAGAGGCTTGAAAATATATAAATAAAATAAAGGAAATCATAACAGAATATAAGAGAAAACCATTTAAACTCACCAGAAAACTTTATTTCCTTAATACCTGACTCTAGGTATGGAATTTGTAAGAAATTATTCCAGAAAATGGACTATGACTGAACACTTATCAATATTGTGAAGAAGCTGTTCTCAAGCTTTTTCTCATCTCAACTCAGATTCATTGAGTATGAAACACTTTCATGAGCACAGAAACCGATGTAAATGCTTCTGAGCAGGGTCTGAGCACAAGGCCTAATTCTCCTCCATTCCTTGACATACATCGCAACTGAGAGCATCATATTTTTGTTTCCAAAATCAACCTGGGAATTGTCACAAAAGGAAGGGAGGGAGGAAAGGCTACGAAGATTTACCGCAAGCCTAATACATGTTAGTCTTTTTACATGTCACCCTAATTAAATTCAAACTTCTGTAACTTATAATCACCATTAACTATAAAAGAGCTAAATTAGTTTGTGTGCTATGTTGAGTCCAGGATAATAAATATAACAATGATTCACTAAGAAGCCTAGATAAATGAAATGCAAATTTCACTTAGCAGTTGAGTTCTGATGTCCACCAAGGGACTTCTCTCTGGTACCATCTTTATAACTTTGTTACATTTTTTGTTTGTTTGTTTTACTTTTCTATATTGAAATTCTTTAAAATTCACAGAAAATTTTTCAGAACTATTACAAAGAACTCTTTGATACTCATCACCCGGTTTTGCCGCCTACATGTGACCACATGTCTTACTTGTTTTTATCATTCTCTTCTTCTCTGCACCCCTGAACACTTCAGAGTATACTTTCTAAGAACATCAGAAAATATAACACAGTACAATACTATTTTCTAATTTAGTCTTCATTTAAACTTCTCTAATTATCCCAGTAGTGTCCTTTATAGAATTTTTTTTTCTTGGTACAAGATCTACCTCAGGATCCACTGTACACTTAGCTTTCACATCTCCTTAGCCCCTTTTAAGTGGGAGGAATCCTTAGCTTGTCTTCATCTTTCATGACATTTATATTTTTATTCTCCTTTTTTGAAGAGATAAGAATGATGGAAATGTTTAGTCCTCTTCAATAAATATTTAACATTGATTGATTCAACTGGTTTATTAAGTGCTTTATATTCCTAAAGTCTCATATCTACAGTGCAAGACAGTATCAAACAAAGCAAATGTTTCAAAACTGGTTACATTTATCAATTTTTTTTAAGTCTGGTGGTTTTAAAGGATCAGGTTTACAAAAGGCTCTGCCTCAGGCTAAATTGATGGTGTTTTCGTTGTTATTGCCTAGAGACTAAATTTACCGATCTAGTTTTCATTGTTTTATATTTAATGCAGAAGAGAGATGTAACCCAGTAAGTAGGAATAAAATATTGCACGAACTCAGAGCATCCAGGTTTCAAGGTCATTTGTCACTAAACACCGATTACAGAGAGAACTCATACAACTAAGAAGAAGAAAAGCTAACTTGCCTTATTAAAATATTTTAAAGAAGCTAAAAGAAGGTGAAAATATTGAGCTAGCTTCTTGATTTAATAGTAGGTTCTCAACATAAATATTTATTGGATGAATAAAGGAATGATGAAAATGATTCAGACAGTGAGATGAGGCTAAGCACTCTAAGTAAGATAAAATATATTATATATTTTAAAAGACAAAATAGACAAGGTATGGAAGAAACCTAGGTAGCCATTAATAGATGAATAGATAAAGAATATGGAATGTTACTCAGCAATAAAAAGAATAAAGTCATGCCATAAGTGACAACATGAATGGACATAGAGAGTATTGTGCTAAGTAAATAAGCCAGACAGAGAAAGACAAATATAATGTGATTTCACTTGTGGAATCTAAAAAAATGAATAAACAAAACAAAAAAGAAACAAAACCCCAAGTACAGAGAACATGCTAATGGCTGACAGAGAAGACAGGGGTGGGGAAGATGGGTAAGAAAAAAGTATAAAACTTTATTGAAACAATTTAAAGAAGATATGAATTGAGAGACAACAGATATGCATAGATAGGAAGACTCACTGAAGTAATCATGTCAATGATCCAATAATTGAGCTACATATTCAATACGATTTTAATCAAAATTTCAATAGGATTTTTAAGAGGTCTTGATGAGCGTATTCTAAAATGGGAAGGGAAGAGCAAATAGCCAAGTAAGAGAGGCCAAGGCAGGCTTAAAGTAGAACTAGGGTGGGGGACTTGCTCTATCAAATAGCAAGACTTAGTCATTATGTAATTTAATATTTAAGCACTGGGATAGAAAAAGAGACCAATGAAAAAGAATAGAAATCCCATAATCAGACCCATCCATTTATGGAAACCTGATATATGACAGAGCTGGCACTGTAGATCTGTAGGGAAAGTATAGATTATTTTAAATGCTGCCAGAACAACTGATCATCAAAGAAAAAAATGGAAATAGATTCCAACCCCTACCATTTAAAAAAATCTCAAATAAAATTTTTAAAATGATTTAGAAGAGATGAACTCTAAAATGTGCAGTTTTAAGAATATCTTGAGTAATTTATTTTGTTTATAGATTCCTTTGAATATAAGCACAAGAGGGATATATGTTAAAATTCTCTATAAATAATGCTTAAAGAGCTCTTTTAACAAGCATAGATTTAAAATTCTGAATGACAAAAAGCATAGTGGCAAAGTTTAATTGGCAGTGTTTTTTTCCCTTAGTGATATATAAAATAATGGCGCATTTTACAATCAACAACTTCTTAAGTTAGTTGAAATATAGTATAAAGGCGATTGTTTATAAATGTAACTTATCCACTCAGAACTGTTTGAATGCAATGAAATTATGGAGTTGGTGCAAACATAGGGAAACGTCTAAGCAGTGGGCACGTACATGGGCAGTTGAGTCACTGTTAGCGATAGATAGTATAAGCCCAGCAAGTTTTTATTTGTAGGGTGATGAACAAAATGACAGTTAAGCAAAAACTCCAAGCAAAGAGAAAAGGAGTTTAGAAGATAGCTTGCACGAAAGCTGGATATCTGCTTTGTTTTTTCATTTCAAGTTAGCCTAGGGAAATGGCTCACCTCAAGTCCACCAGTGTGGGACAACTACAAGTACTAGTTATGAGAATCAACCAAATATCTGTACAAGGTCTGTCCAGAAAAAGTGCAGCCATTGTTAATATAACGAGAAAGGTTAGTATGCCATTGACGTAATCTTTCAGCCAAGGAGAGTGGACTGGAATGCGCATGTGTGAACAATGACTACTTCACTGTACTAATTGGTGGCAGCAGTAGACACCACTGAGTGAACATGTGTACTGTATGGCCATCATATTCAAAATGACTGAGCGAGTAGAGCAATAAATCTGCATCAAATTTTGCATTAAGCTTGAACATTCCTCCATGGAAACTATTTGGATGATTCAGAAGTCCACAGCTATAATTGGTGATTGGCAGCTTCATCACAACAATGCATCTGCTCATGTGTCATATCTTGTGCAGAGTTTTTTGATGAGACATCAAATCACCCAGGTGACTCAGCTCCTATACAGTCCAGATTTGGCACCCTGTGACTTCTGGCTTTTCCCCAAACTAAAATCACCTTTGAAAAGGAAGAGGTTTCAGACCATTTATGAGATTCAGGAAAATACAACGGGGCAGCTGATGGCGATTAGGAGAACTATGTGAGGCCCCAAGGTGCCTGCTTTGAAGGGTACTGAGGTGTCATTGTCCTATGTACAATGTTTCTTGTATATTGTATCTTCTTCAATAAATGACTCTATTTTTCATATTACATGGCTGCTTACCTTCTGGACAGACCTCGTATATTTCTAACTCCCACTTTTACTTTGTTTCTAAGGTTTTTTTTGCACCTGTTTTTTTGCATCTCCCCTATAAGTCCCTAAGGGCAGGGACAGTCATATTTCTTTTACATCTTATATAGCGCCCAGCAAGATTATATTGAAAATATAACAGTCAGTTAGTAAATATCCCCTGAAAAAATACTTCTGTATTGCAAACCCTAAATTCAAATAAATATGACTCAAGCAGCTTTTGCCAAAGATATCAAGAAGAACCTCAATAGCTCCTAATTTTACTTCACCTTTATTTATGCTAAGTATCACAATTACTTTCCTGTAATGCATAGCTGGAAACTATCTTCCCAGTTTATAGGTATGGCGGGAGGCAAAGTTGTAGTTTTAGTTCATATTTTGTAGACTCTTGGCCTCAACTACTAATACAGGACTTTTAGTTTTTTACAAAATCCCTACCACCACACAAGTGTTTCTGGGCATCTCCAGTAGGGGGCTCACCTATGCTTCATAACAAATTCAGTCCTGACTGCTACTGCCTCTCTCCTGCCTCCCCACAGGGAGACAAAGAATTGCAATTCAGGACAAGGGGTCTGAATGCAAACCATTTGCAAGTCCAGAGAAAACAAAGAGGAACACTCTTTTACAGACTCAGAAGGAACAACTGCAGACAAAGAGTCCTTGGAAGAAAGCGAAAGTTCAAAGTATAGTGACTTCCTGTTGGGTCAGTAGTATGGATTGGGTAACTTGTGCATAAGAGTTCCCTCTTCTAGTCTTCCCACTCCATTTTAAAGGAGGTGTTTGTTTATGAATTTTCATGTGGGAACTGCTCTCCTCTCAGAGGAAGGATGCCTATGTTTCAGAGTGTTCACTTGGAAGTACGCAGATTATCTCTGTCTCCTTTGGGGTCATATTGCGTTAAAAAGCTATTCAGGCCAAAGTGCAAGCGCACTAGTGTCTTAGAATGTAGAGAAACAGCCCTTTCCACCTTCACTCTGTCCCCTTCCCTCAACAGTATGTGGGTATTCATCCTCTGAGGGCTGGGTTTAGAAACAAATCCCCAAAATGCACTTGATGATGTCATGAAAATTACCTCTTCTTTGGATTTGATGGAGTCCCTAGAAAGACGTCTCTTTGGAACTTTTGAACAAGCACTTTCTTTGTTGTCACCAAACCATCACCTAAATTAGTTGAACCAATAGCCCTTAAATATACAGGTAAAGACTAACTCAGAGCTTAATCGGTCAATCACCAACTCCTCTTTTAGGGCATTTCTGGCATTTTCTCAACCTTCTGCTGTGCACAGCCAGACTCCTTTATTTCAGAGGAGTCTGGGTATAAACTCAAGGCTGCAGGACATGCAGACGCAGAAACCTCAACACCACACTGCTCCGTAAGCCAGCATACCCAGCAGGACACCTATTCAACAATACTCCTCTTCTGATCCCTCTCAAATTGCTGCCAAATGTTCCAGCTTTGACTAGTTGTCCTGTGTATGGTTTCTTTATTTCCAAAAGATCTTTTTAAAAAAGATTAGGTTATATGATATATAACTAAATTACTAAGATTAACCTTCTAAGGTAGCTAATTGGATTTAGCTTTTATTACTTCCTAGTCACATGTCTCTCATCTTCTTTGGACCAGCTGACTAGCAAAGACAAATTTTTCTCACAATGGCAGCCAAGGTACAGAGAGCAAATGGAAAGATCCAACACCCCTTAAAGCACACATTCGGCACTGGTGCATTGTCATCGCTGCCTCGTTCTATTAACCAAACACAAGTTCCGTGGCTGAATCCAAAGTCAAGAAATGGAGAGATAATACTCTTTTCTTTTAGTAGGAGGAACTAATGGAGTCATGTGAGGGGTGAAGAATTGATGTGAACTACCACAAAGTTAAAAGAGAAAAATAATATCACCTCAATAAATGCAAAATATATATTTGAAGGAAAAAATCCATCTCCTTTAGAAAGCTAATTGAATGATAGTTTTTCCATAATGATAAAGAATGTCTATCTTGATTTTAACCAGTATCATACAGAATTCTAAGACATTAGATCATTACATTTTCTTTAAATTAAAAAACAATATAGAATATAAGTTATCACTTATTCAGCACTGAAAATTCTAGCCAACTCGGTTAAAATAAGTAAAAGAGAAGGAGCTAGGAATACAGTCCACATTCCTTTTTTGACTCTGGGGTTGCATGTACTCCCGAATTTAGTTTTCGTATTTTAGAAAAGTTAATTTACTATGTATCATGTAATAACAGAAACTGGTGCAGACTTCTGTAATAAACACTATTTCTACATTAAAATGTATAAATATATATAAAGTGAAAACATATAGGTATAAACAGTATCACATCCACCCAAGTCAGATTTTAGTGCCAAACTTGTGAACTTTCCATTTTCAAACTGAATTTCAGATAAGAGACTGTGAATAAAGGAGAGTCCAAATTATGATTACCAGTAGATTAGACAAAAGAAAAACCCAGAGAATTAACTACAAAATTACATAGGAATTTACAAAGGTGATCACTTATCAAAGAAATAAAGTGCTTTTTTACATGCCAATAAAACTGAGAATACATAATGGAAGAGATGGTTTTCATAATAGAAGACCTTACAGAGCAATTAGCTTAACAGGAGTGTATAAGTTTTTAAATCAAACTTCAAAATTTTACCAAAGAACAGAAATAATAGAAACAAGAAACTAAAAAATAATTGTAAGTAAATCCCACTTAACTGGATGGGAAGATAGTTTATTCTAAGTTGTCAGTTCTTTCACATTACAATTATTAAAATGTATGTTTAATGATATTCTATTTAATTTCCTAATAAGGATTTTTTAAAAAATGATAAGTGTAATTATAAAGTTCATCTATAAAAAAACAAGAATAAATAACTAGATTTTTAAAAGGAAACAACAATGGAATGCGTACCATTGTCCCACAATAGTTCACTGAAATACGTACTGCAGAATAATAACGGCAGTGGCAACAATGTAGAAATAAAGAGATAGATATTTCCTTTGTAGCTCTTAATAAAGTCACGTGGGGAATACTCACAACCCATTACAAATGTACTAAATAAATTTGAGTTTAGCTTTTATTTTGTGATTTTTGCCAAGAATATTTTGCTTTGTAGACCTAAGTTACTGACTACAAGTTGTTAGTTCCTTCAACCTACAGTTTTTATCTTTCTTCAATCTAACCCAAGTGCTGCCATCATTTCCCAATTTCCTTTTTATTTTTTATCCTGAGAAATTTTCAATTTTATATTTTCAGAAAATATTTCAGCTGATATCTAGATAACAAAATGGTAAACTGTTGCACTTTCATTCCAGACGCGTATATCGGAAATGTTGCTGGCAATAATAAATAATACATAAAAGAAAATATCACCCTATACAAGATGTGTTTGGTGATAGATTTGCTTCCATAGTAAAAAAAAAAGTAAAGGTTCTATGAACGTCTAGCCCCACTCTGGAACAACTGATTGGACCATAGGCATCACTATGGGCCTGCCCTGAGGCTTTGGTGGTGCGAACATCTGTCAGTGGTTAAACCTCCATTACAGGTACTGTTTGTTATCTGTGCTCATTCTACTTGTAAGCATTTCTCTCTTATTATGAAGTCATAATTCATCCACTAAAACGTCATCATTTTGTGTTGCAGATTGGTCAAAGCCCCATTTCCGTCTTTGTTCCAAGTAGTTGAAAAATCAGAAAAACTCACTGTGGGATGGGACATTGGCAAGACTTTTAGCAATTTCACCTCTC
The DNA here is from genome assembly GCA_004026765.1 of Micronycteris hirsuta. Lineage (NCBI taxonomy): Eukaryota > Metazoa > Chordata > Mammalia > Chiroptera > Phyllostomidae > Micronycteris > Micronycteris hirsuta. The sequence goes on from PVJI01009067.1 coordinate 48,983, forward strand.
CTTTGAGATGCCAAGTTTTTCTACACTCAACATTTTGCTGCAAGTGGAAATCAAGCTGACAAATTGCTGCAGACTGATCTGCCAGGAAACAGAAAGCGTCTACTGGAGCCCTATGGGCAGTCTTCTCTCTGTGAAGGTGGCGCAGCATTTCCCACAACTTTTAAAACAAGACACACACCAATTTCCATCTGTGCCACAAAACATCATTCATATAATGAAAATAAGTGACATCATGCAAAAAAATTGTGAAGCAAAGTAATTTTCTTACAAGCAGGATTTGTTTGTCTTGAAATGAGAATCCAAAATATCCTTATAATTTTGAAACAATGGACCGATCTAATCAAAGCAACTGAATAAAGATAAATGCTGGAAAATAGGACTAAAAACTGTTCTAGCACAGGGCAAGGAAGAGGAGTTTCATGTGGATTAAAAACTAAGACAGCAGGGCTTGAGCCAGTGGCTACTTCGGCATGAGTCATCAGCAACATGACCTTACCCTGGCTGGAGACATGTGGTCTGACCCCACCAAGGAAACTGTCTTAGGGCTTGAATGTCCCTTATTAAAAGTGAGAGAGATCAACTCAAGTGTATGCAGAAGAAATTAAGCAGGATGAAAATCTGACCTCAAACTATATGAGAAAAAAATATCAAGTAAACAAGTAATCTCGTATAGAAGTCGAAATGGGAACATGTGTAATATCTTCCAATATATGTGGGCTCCGTTAACATGCTGTGAAGGCTAAAAGAGATACTGATATTGACTCAGTGAAAGGAAGAACTTAACATTCAAAACAGCCCGATGATGAAAATGTTGCCTTAGGAGCACCAGCACAGCCAGGGCAGTGGGCAATCACTTGCCAAGATTTTTGCAGGAATCAACAGGGACTTTGGAATTCTGTGACTTCTTTATTTTAAAACAAGTACTTAAGAGCAGCCAAATGTGAGAGCACGCTTGATATCTTAATTCCATTATGTCGCTCTAATGGAAATTCTCAGTTGATCACTGCATGACATGGCATGGAACGAAAGCTAGCCCGCAGTGAAGCTAGACAGAGTGTTCTTGCTACTCCAGATCACATTCCCTCCATCTAAGCATTCTGGCCACTTTGAACTTGAAGTGTGAGTTCAGGGCCTTTGCACATGCTGTTCCCTCTGCCTGGAATGCTCTTTCCCCAGATACGCATCCATAGGATTCACTCCCTCACCTCACTCAGGACTCTGCTCAAGGCACCTTCACGGAACATTCCATATAAAAGAGCACTCTCCTTCATTGCTCTTTCTCTCTTACCTTGCTTAATTGTTTTCTTAACATGTACCATTACCTGACCTAACATATCAAAATGTATCTTTATTTGATATCTCCCCTTCCACTAGAATACAGATCCATGAAAGCAGTAACCATGTCTGCTTCACTCACAGCTGTTGTCTCCACTTGAAGAACAATACCCAGCACGTGATGGACGGGCAATAAATATTTGTCAAATGAATGAATGAAAGAATGGCCTTGAACAAGACACCTAATCCCACTTGTGTTGCAATCCGTAAAATGAGGAGGCTGGACTAGAAAATCTTTACTATCTCTTCATGCTCTAACATTCTATAATTCTTTAGTTTCGTAAGCTAGTGTTCTTAATCATATTAGAAAAAGAAAAGAAAAGGTTTCTTAAGTAATAATGTGCATTAGAGAGACCAAAATTTCTAAGTAAGTCTGCCATTATCATCACTAGAATTTAAGGTGTTGCTTACAGAAAAAAAAAAAATCTGTTCCCATTTAGTCTTTTAAATGTACCCCTCAAAAGATATCAGATATCTGGATACCAACTTTTTGGGGGGAAAGAAATAGAATGTTTCCATTGCTTTGGTGGCAACTCTTTGACCCCCAACTCCATAATCAAAAACCAGCTTTTTAAATAAATTTTTTTCAATTATATTTGACATATAATATATGGAAAACAGTATGAAGATTCCCCCCAAAATTGAAAACAGAACTACCATATGACCCAACAATCCCACTTTTGTGTATATTTATCTGAAGAAATCCAAAGAACTAAGTTGAAAAGACATATGCACCCCCATGTTCATTGAAGCATTACTTACAATAGCCAAGATGTGGAATCACAAACTGTCTTTATTTCGAAGCCTCTGATGAGGTTCCAGAGTTTGGAGTGTGTCTTAGTCCATGCTGGCTGCATTAACAAAAGTACCATAGACTGGGCTGCTTACAAACAACAGACATTTGGTTTGCACAGCTCTGGAGACCGGAGTCCCAGATGAAGGCACTTGCAGATGTGGCATCTGGGGAAAGTCTGCATCCTGGTTCATAGGTGGCCGTCTTCTCATTGTGTCCTTGCATGAAGGAAGGGGCAAGGGTGTCCTCTGGGTCTCTTTACGAAGATCATTAATCTCACTTACCTCTGGAACCTACTATTATCTCCTAAAGAGCCCACCGTAACCCTTAATACTGTAACCCTAGAGGATCAGACTTCAATGTGAATTTGGTGGGAGAAGGGGAGGCAGACACACATGCAGTCTATATAAGGTAAGGGAAGAAACAACTTATTCCTTCAATGTCAAAAAATAATTCAAGACTTGGCTAATCAAAGTATGATGCATGTCCTTATATCTGTAGACAGCCAGTCCAAAAGAGGGGTCAAAAAATTGTGGACCAATCAGATTGCCCTTGGTCTGCAAAATATGCTTTGTATTCAATTGCTATTGTTGCCATTTTGCCCGCAATTATCATATTACCTTCTTTCCCTAATATGCTGGATAACTTTAAGCATTTGCCTTCCACAAATGTTTTAGGGGTATACCCACCACTATTTCAGAAATGAAAAAACAGAGGATCAGCAAGAAAAAAAATTGACCAAGAATATTTTCTCTCTTGTACAAAATTGTATCTCTAGGGCCTAGAACACAGTAGGAACTCAATAAATATTCAATGAGTAGAAGGAGTTATATTCAAACCCAGGTGTATTGGGTTCCCAAGCCAGTTCTTTTTCTCCTCTACCCTGTGGCCTCCCAGAACTCACACAGTCAGGAAGGTCAGGGGCAACTGCAGTGAGGCAGAATACACCAGTCTTCTGAAGGTTCCTTACCCGACGGCCTCTGTGCTTCATTTCTAGTGAGCAAATGTCTGTCTTCTCAGAATGGTGAATGGTGGAGTACAGTTAAAATATAAAACAAAAACTGCAGGATAAACACTCGGGAATTCTAGTTTCAAACTGTGCCTCTGACTCTTACAACATGCCACCTAGGCTCTCTGAACCTCGGCTTTTTAAATCTATATAACTGGGTTAGCGGTCTCTTACTCACAGGGTTACTGAGAGGACATAGTTACCTAGCACTTTGTAGGCCTTCAGATTTTGTGTTCATTATAAGGACTGATGACTGACAGCGACCGGGGTGGGGGGGACAACAGAGGAAAGAAGGGGAAGGGTGAAGTCAAGGAACATGTATGTATAAAGGACCCATGGACAAAGACAATGAAAGGGAAGATTGAAAGTGGAAGGTGGGGGGTGGGTAGGGCTGGGGAGAGTAATGGGAGGAGGGGAAATGCAGACAACTGTAACTGAACAATAGAAAAAAGACCGGTGAAAAGACCATGTTCTCTATGGATCTCATAGTCGATGTGCTGTGCCAGCTTATTCATAAATGATACCACTAGGGGACACTGAACTAGCAGGAAACTTAGAACTAGACTGAAGGAGACTAAGACACCAGTATCTGAGCTAGTGACTTCTCCCTACTGGATGAACTGTTGAACTGCAACTGTCCTCAGACTCTCATCTGTGGGGAGCCCTGGAGAGAACGGAAGTTCTCTGAGGATTACTAAGCAGTGAGAAGAGAATTCTATTTCAGTGCTGTGGTTAGGTGGTTCGGTGCGGGATCAGTATTTACAAGTGGCTCATCATCCTTGCAACAGCCACAGACGGATAACACTCTCCTCCTGAATTTTCTAATGATACTGGGTTCTAGGTTTTAACCATGACGATCAGAAATCTCTCTCAGAGTTTTCACTAATCTCCTGACATGGAAACTCCTGGCAGCCCCATTGGGTAACTTTGGCAGGAAAATAAAAGTAAGATTTATTTGCGTTGCTCATGTAAAAGATATTTACATACACAGCTATCATATAAGTCATATAAAGGCTTGTCCCCTGTTCTTTTCCTGACCCTTGTACAAAGGAAGCTGAAATCTCTTAGAAATACAGGCCAGACATTACCAGGAAAGGAAGTCAGAAATGAGAACTTGAGGTCACCCACAGTACGTGTCCTTGACAAAAGACAGAAGTTTATTCACTCTCCCTCCAACTGAATACTACTAGAATTTTCTGTGTTATATTGCAAAATCTTCAGCAGCACAGATGGGATTCTACAATCTAATATTTAATTTGATAAAGGTCCCATTTCCAAAGGCAGGTCCTGATTAGCATTAGTGTAACCATATAATGTATTACACAAACTGAGACATTTCTGAGAGTGAAAAGGGGTGTTAATAACAATTATGACCGACAACAGGCATAAACTGATGAGTATGTGATCACTTTGTGCTTGTGTTTAGAAATTACCCCACTAAAACATTTAACCTGAAAAAAAAAACTCCTTAAAAAATTTCTTTATATAAAAATTATTTCTGTTTATTCTATATAAACAAGACTGCCTTGCTTTCCAGGGCAAGTTGGTATCTGCCTTGGAAATAGGTGGAGTCAATTTGTCTGTCTTTCTCTCTCTCTCTCCTTCCCTCCCTTCCACCCTCCCCTTCCTCTCTCACCGAACAGTCCTAAGAGCCCTTTGTTTAAGCAGCATTTCTAGGGTGGCTACATTTCTTTCTTAAGGCTTTCCCCTCTAACCCCTCCCTTCCCTCCAGGCAAACCACACAACTATGCTTATCTTCTGTCTGTAACTGCTTTAAAATTCTTCTATGTTAGTCATGCCCAAAAACAAAACAAAAAAAAAACCTGGTTTTTATTAGTTCCTATCTTAAACAACACTTAAAACCTATTTTTGGAAGAATGAAAATGACATACCATTAGACAATTAATGTCCCCTAAAAAGGAAAATGTTGCCTTTGCTTATTTAGTATGATTACAGAAACAGAGACAGAACTAGTCTGTTGAATAGGTAGGTCTGGCTGCTGGAGAAAGGAGCAGATGCCCCCGTTAGAGATGTACGTGAAGTCACGTAAGAGCGCCCCACCCGTTGGGTGATTTCCTGTGAACAATATGGTCAGTATATTTACTGGAATACGCCACCGAGAGGAAAGGGCATTAGTAGCGCACTTGAATGTTACTGGTTGACATTCTAACGACTACGAGAGGAAGTACAAAGGAAGTAATGGGGCAAACAGGGGGCAGATAAGAGCAACCACGAGGGCCATGCTGCATTCTCGCTGCTTCCTGGGCACGTAGTACACAGAAATTAGGATATTTGTTATTAAAAAAATCATCTTCATTCTTCCAACTCCTCCCCGATCACTTTAGGTGGGGGTTGGTATAGATGTATAACAGAAAGTAAAAAATAACAAAGGCTTCCTACACTTTAAAAAAAAAGCACTTTAAGGTTTTCTAACCTATGTGTTCTTTTCTTTGAGTCAGGCACACTTCCACTTCTGTTCTCACTTGCCCATTTGTTCAAAATAGGTTATAACACAACAACTTTAAAAGAAAAAAGTCCTCCAGGGTCACTAGCTCAGAGATAAAGAGCTTCCATTGGGCGGTAGCTGGGCTGTGAGCTGCCTGCCACGAGCATTCAGAAGGAGTCCGGCAGTCTGCAAGGCCTTTTTAAAAACAGCCCTGCATTCCTCTTTAACTGCCAACCCCACAAATATATTTATTATATGATTCCATCAGTTGTTCAAATAACAAGTTGTATATGTTATTGTTTTTTAAAAAATTACCTAACAATCAGGTGGGTCAAAACAGCAGTAGAACTTGCGCACACACGTGGTCTCTGAGCTTCCCACTTCGACCGCATTCGGCTCGTCCGGAGTACAAACTGTTCGGCGAGCAGGACAGGTCATTCTTTCTCTGGGGACTCCAGACACTGGACTTCTGTTTGTGAGTGCAGTTCCCAAACACTTACTTAGAACACTCAACCCACAGTTCAACCCTATTAGTTAATTTGGTCTCTATGAACACACCACACACGGCTCCCCCTTATTTTCTGGTAAAAACAAGTTAAACAAAAAATAAAAGATTTGCAAATGTTTTTCTCATAATAAAAAAGGTGTTACCCATAAAAGCCTCTTGTTTAGAGGCACAGAGGTGGTCAAAGGAAAGAAAAAGAAAACCTTTCTGAGCACTAAAATATAATTTTGCATCCAAAATTATAGAAGGTTGGATGCCCGGGCATTATAATTATAAATTAGCTGATTTCTCCTGGGTCCTGCTGGGCATAAAGAACATTTGGCCATGTTTGTGTCGATTTACCTGAAGTCATTACTCAGGAACCAGTGTTCCTCATTTAGCACATTCTTTTTAAAGCAGTGGGGGGTGGTTCGCTAAAAGAGCCTTTTGTGAAGTAATGAAACTTTTGCTCCTGGAGTGAATTGTACCCTACTAATTGCTAAATTCCTTTTTCAGTGTTATAGCATTTCCTCAAAGTGAAACACCCTCATTCAGTGATTTGATACAGAGGACACACCATGTTAAATTTGCGGTAATATCTAATAAGTCAAGGAAGGAAGTAAAAATCCCCGACTGAGTCTTTTCCTCCTGATGAGGCGAGAGGCCTATCCTTCCTCCGGTAGTACGTTAACCCTGACCTGCCAGCATCCTCTCATCTTGCAGTAGTGATGTCCAGAAGAAGGGCTAAGCATGCAGTTAGGCTCGCTTTATACCATTAAATTAACGATGGCATTTAAAGTTAACGTAAGTCTTTTTATCATACTTATCAAATATAAAAATCCTGAAACTGTATGCAATGTCTTTATGTCCCATTGAAGCCCTGGTATGGAAATGTCCATTTGATTGGGGGTAAACCAAGTGGATCAGCCTGTGGATCAGCCTAACGTGGCCACCTGCAACTGGAGTGCCCAGCACATTGGAAGGGCAAAGAGGGCGTGAATGTCATTCACATCTAGGGTGGACGGAATAACCCAAACACACAACCCACTCTAACCACTCACTGACCAGCTGTCCTGCTTTCCTTTAATGACTCTGAAAGATGTGTTTGATTGCAATTTGCCAGTTTCCTGTTTATTCCTGTTCATTAGTGTAAATAACAGTTAATGGCCCTAATGGTATCTCTGGCTATAATGAGGTATTAAGCATACGTGGCCATCACTTAACAGGCCTGCCTATCTGCAACAGAACAGGGTTTCTATATATGGCTCATAACATAGAGGACATTTCATGACAGTTGTGCCTCAAAAGTGGCTTCTTCCCTGCCCCCAACCCCAACCCTTCCTAGAAAACTCTTTCTGCCCCTATCCAGTGTTGTACGGGGGGGGGACCGCAAAAAAACTGGAATTTATTTATAAAAAGTGTTTATTTATTTATATGTTTAAACTTCAATCACCTTCAAAGTACTCTCCATTTGATGCAATACACCTATCGAGACGTTTTTTCCACTGCTCAAAACAGTTTTTGAACTCATCGATTTTGATGCCTCTTAGTTGTTCTACCTTTTATTGTTTCACCTTTTCTATGGCAAAATGTTTCCCTTTGAGGAATTTTTTCATCCAGGGGAAACAAAAAAAAGTCACTTGGGGCGAGATTGGGTGAATAGGGAGGGTAGACTCTGGGGGTCATGCCGGTGTTGGTTAAAAACGGCTGAACACTCAGTGAGCTGTGGGCAGGTGTACTTGTAAATTGTTCATCATGAAATGGGGAAACACATTGAAAGAGTCTTCAAAAAAATTCACTAAAGGTTGCGTGGGGTGTAGAGGAGGGGAGGGAAGAAAATGCAGACAACTGTAATTGAAGAACAATAAAGTAATTATAAAAAAAGAAAAAAGCCTGGCTGGTGTGGCTCAGTGGATTGGGCGTGGGCTGGGAACCAGGCGGTCCCGGTTTGGTTGCCGGTTGGGGCACATGCCTGGGTTGCGGGCCGGGTCCCCAGTGGGGGCCATGTGAGAAGCAACCATACATTGCTGTTTCTCCCTCTCTTTCTCCCTCCCTTCTCTCTCTAAAAATAAATAAATAAAATCTTTAAAAAAAAATTCACTAAAGCTGAATGCAGCTTCTCACAACAACACCCGCTGGCCCACTGATACAGATGGGTTCCTAGAACATTCACCTAGCAAGAGAAGCCTGTACTACAAGGGACCTGCTCTCCAGAAGACAATTCTGGTTTTTTTGCGGGGTGGGGCCTGGTATACCTCTCTCCTCAACAAAACAATTCAAATATAACAACTTTCCAAATTTGTTGGTGAAGCCCTGTGTCTACTTATGACAAAAAGAAATGTGTGAACACTTCTGATTGTCTCCAGCGTAGAATTTCTGTTTAAACCCTGGGCAATGTCTACATTGGCTCCCACACCACGAGCTTTTCTGAGGGAGTGCGCACCCCAGTTCTGATGAGAAGATCAGCTTTCCCTTACGAGAACTGGGAGAGCTATAAAAACAATCCCTTTCTCCAGAGCCAATACCTTCATGGAAGCATATTATTATTGTAGTAATCTATTTCGTTAAAAAAGCATTTGATCAGAATTAAGTTAGGGTGTCTGAGACACGGGAGCCTTCGCTGCTTGATTTCATTCCTCACAAGTCCAAATTTGACCCAAGGTTCTAGGAGATTAATTTAAGATATCTGAATGAAAACACATTTCCTTGCTGATTTTGTCAACTTTTACAACTACACTGACCTGGAACTACTCTCCATAGTGTTAAAAGAATCCTTAAAGTTCATCCACTCCTACAGAGAAGCTGAGGCCAAGAGATGTTAAGCAACTTGCCAAAAGGTCACAATCAGACAGTACCAAGGAGCAGTCAATCTCTCCTGCCTCCTGGCCAGGGACTCCTTGCATTGCAGCACATTATACTCTAGGTCAGCACCCAATTAATGGGCCACGGCAATATGCACCCACCCATTATTTTCACAACTATTCTGACATTCAACAAACTTATGTAAAACATATCTAATAACCAACTAGCATTCAAGGAGCTATCATCTTGCAAAAAATTAGTATTTGGTAAATGAAACCACCTAGTTTTCTGACACATATCCCTTCAATCAAAGCTCTAAATCTACAAGAAATTCAAGCACAAAGCCGGAAAAATTAATTGGCAGGTGGGCCTTATTAAACACATCTGGCCTCAAGGTATTGTTCCAGGGGGTGGATGAGAGAGCAGCCAATCAGGACTTTGCATTCAGGGGTGGAAAATCAGGCAAGAATGGGGCAGAGGTGAGATATTCAGAGCCATAGACCTAACCCTGTGCTCAGATTCACTGCTCAGCATGGGGTGGGCTAACAAACCTCAAAATAGCTCTGCCAAAACTTAGCAACAATTATCTATCATATTTGTCTGAGAACATTGTCGTCTTCAAATTACTGGAAATTTCTGAACAATGTACCCCTTCAATCCCTACCCTCAGGCATTATATAATCCACAGTTACATAACCACTCCGTGACACTTCAGTGGCCTTTTTATATTTCACCAATACCTAATTTTTCCCATTTTCCAAGGTGAATTAAGAAAGCCTCTTAAGGCCCAGGATTCAAACATTGAAAGTCATTTTGTAACTGAAGACACAACCCAAACTAACTTCTACCACCTTTTTCCAGCTACAAGAAAACTCCTACACCTACAGTCACACACAAACACACACACACACCCTCATTCCCCAAAATACGTGAAACCTCACACACAACAAAACGCAAATCAGAAAAAATTGGGGAGGCAATTTGTGCTCATCCAGCATGGAACCCATCCGGCAGATCGGACCAACCTGCAGGGCTTACAGGGCACGGACCGGGGCCAGGGCGTCACTGTGAGAGCCGTCTTCTCCGGGCCCTTGGACTCTTTTCTAACACGGCTCTACCTACAGAGCATCATGTCTAAATGCCACGCTCATGCCGTTAGAGGGGAAAAAAGCCAGTTACTGTTTCTGTCTGTTGCCTGGCACCAGTCTGGACCAAAATCACCACTCAATTAATACAAACTATTACTAATGAGAGCAAGTGAGAAGCTAGAGAGCGATGCACCAAAGAAATATATTAGGTACAGTCTGGAGTTGCTTTGCTTGTCACCGCCCCACATGTCCTACTTGTGTGGAATAGCCTCACATGTAGAGTCAGGTGCCCTGCTGTGATTCCACAGCATATACTTCATACTTCTCATAATAACTGTGGCCTAAAAGTATGATCTTTTCTATGTGTGTGGCACTAGGCGAATGAAGTTACATATGCCATCTCATGGAAGCTCTTCCCCAAGCCTGTGAGATACTTGTCTCCATTTTACAGATGAGAAAGCTGAGACTTTGAAGTAAAGGCAAGGTTGAGTGAGTCCAGATCTGGAGCTCTTGAATTTCACTCTACCCTGCCCCCCACCTCCAGTTACACTAATTCACAACTTTTGACTTCTGTATCCATCTACCCCCCACTGCTCTGTGAGTTTCCTGGGAGTAGGACTGTATTTTAATAATCTTTGCTTATGAAACACCGTGGCAGGGGTCCAATAAAGTATAGCTCTGTTTTCTCCTACTTGAGTTCTAAACCAAATGAAAGACAAGGCAAAAGAGTAAGGCAGCTATAGATAAAAAGATAAAAATTTCACATCAGCTTTGTGACTGAGAAAGACCAGGCTGGAGGAGGCGGCTCAGTGTATAGGAACCACGGGCTTCCTCATGCCAAACCCCAGAGTTAGCCAGACTGACCCGCCCAGCCATGGCCCATGCCGGGACAATCACAGCACTAAGTGAGAGCTTGGAGGAGCAGATCCAAATGCACAGAGAGAGGCAAGGGCAGACCCACACCTGGCTGACCAGCCCCTGATCAGTCTCAGTATTGTCCAGTGAGAGCACCGGGACAGTGACTCACGGAAGTGCTCTCATGGGGGACTAGGAAGCCCAGGCCAAGGAGGTTCCAACCGCCTCCTCTAGCCTCAGTACCTGTAACTCAGTGTTCTTGAATTAGTTGGGCTGGAGGGTTGTAGTAAGAATATAGGATCAGTTTACAATAAGCCATGCAATTTAGCACATAATTCATCAGCAATTTGAAAGCAGAGAGCCCAAATCCAGAGCGCTGTATCCTTTTTCTGATTTGGAAAAAGAATACAGTTTTCTTAATTCGTATTATCAAGTGTACAGTCTGCTGGTTTGCAGAGGGCTGCCCCTCTTTTAAGCTCAGGTTGTCATTGAGAACTGAGTTGCTCTGGGTGGGAGTGAGGATACCTAGCACGTCTTCTGTGTCCTGAAGAGTGAGGTACACACCTAAGCCCCACCTAGCTTTGGGAAAGGGGGCATCGCAGAGAAGAGACATCCTCTTGAGAACCAGAATGCACTACTGGCCAGGATGAGGGCACACACGTGACACTTCATGCTGAGGTGGCACTGGCGTAGCCCTCGGTCTCAGAGAAGGAGAGGAGCAGCGGCACTGAGCAAGAGCAGATAGTTACACCGGCTGCCCAGCCTGCTTCCCTCTCCCAGCAAAAGACATCAAATCGTGCCCAGGTTCTTCCAAAGCAACGGGATGTTTATAGAATCTCAGCATCTGCTTGCTATCATCCCACCCGCCCCTTTTCCCTAATCACTTCATTAAATTCATATGTGTCAATATTTATACTTTGGAAAGGGGCTGAAAAACAGAACCTATAAGTCAGCCAGCCAAAACAAAACAGCACAGCCATGCACAGAACTTGAGCCTTCTTGGACATGCAGTCTATACTCAAAGATAATAATCTTCTGCTGAAATTGTCTAAATTGGCTCTCCTAGCTTTAAATATATTAAATTTTGACCTTCCAAACTGCTCTGGCTCTATTGACCCAAGAATTATGCTCTGCTGGCAAAGAAAAAGTGGGGAATGGACACAATCTCGAGAATGAAGGGCTGGCATCCCTCCACCAGGAACCCAAGTACCATGGCCCAATCTCGCCTATACCCCTGGATTTTTTTCAGAGATCTGGTTGGAAGGACCATACAAAACTGCGTTATCAATCGGTTATTTACTCCATGGACGTTACTTTGGAGCTTTTATCCTACTCAGATCATACTGAAGCTAACCATGTGATCAGGATCAAACTAAATGCTAACAAAAGCCCCTCACCCTGCACATTAGCCACCCTAATGCAGTCTGAGCTGTGCTCCCTGGCTTGCTGGTGAAGAAGTTCTGTAAACAGCTTTATCCCTGTCTATTCTGATTTGCTCTGCACAGATGAAATCAGCGGCCAAGAATCAGAGATTTCACTGGGAGGCCCCTCTCTGTCACAAATAACCCAGAGAGGATCAGTAAAGGCCAGACCAAGGATGATTCAGTAAAATCCATTATCTCTGGGACAGACATCAGAATAGGTCCAAATGACAGAAACGTTTGTTTAGAGGGAACATGGGTTATAAAACGTTATCTCTAGCCCTAAGCTATTCAAACAAAAAGATAAAATCTTGAAGTGATGGTTACATTGATGTAATCTACTGTGAAAGGTTCCAACCCTGTCTGTGATATCATCCAAGGCCGCATCAAATCGGGCGCGATGGGGATGCCACGGGAGCGATGCTATCGCTGCCCAGTCCCATCTAGACAAACGCCACCACCTAAAACGCATTAGGGCCAGAGCCAGCTGTCCACCAGAGACAGTCCCTAAAATCACGAGGGCAACCACCAAGCTGTTGCTCTGCTCACCTTTTAACAAATAACACATGTCACCAGGTTGTGTGAGCCCCTCATGGAATTAAATTTCACATGCTGGTTATATTCAGATAAATACAGGAAATGAGGGCATTCTGATTTGGCTGAAGAAAAAGAGAGAGATCGCATTATTCCCCTGGAAGAAACTTCAGGACCCATGTATTATGATTTTGAAGTTGTAAAGAAAGAATTGCTACAAGGGCCAGTGCTAGTTAATGAAAGAACAACTTCAGTGGTAACAAATAATCTAACATTTTCACTTCACCAAATTGTCCATATTGGCTTTTTCCTGTCCACTGACTAAAGTGCTTTTCGGAGTTACGCAATCATCAGAATCACTCAGTTGTCAAAATAGTCTTGCATCCGTTACCCAGATTAACTAGTGATGTTGACAAACTTTAGTTTGTGATCCTTTAAATTAGTGAACTATGAGGTGGAAATCAAGAACACAACTGAAAAATGTCAGAGTGTACATATTTTCTCAAGAACTTTTGCATAAGTTTATCTATCTTTGGAAATAAAAAGCTTATTTTTAAATAAAACATATTTAATTTACTTTTTAAGTCCAGTATCTTAGTGTGATACAAAATATTATAATTTCTGAAGTCACTAACAATATTGTTAAAACAAATCAATAAAAGCCAATTAAAAAAGAAGACCGACCATATATATTTGCACAGGAAAAAAAAAGCTTAATGAGTGCAGTTAAGCTTTAAGGTGAAGCATAGGAGGAGCTAATGGGTAGACACTGGTTCTGGTCCCCCCACTGGGTTCTTAGTCATTCCCCTCCATGGATGGTGCCAAAGGTACCTTTTAACATCTAAGATTAGACCAATTGTAATGCATTTTATTCTTATTTGTTTAAAAAAAAAAAAAAGCAAGGAGGCCACCACAGATATAGATGCTTCATCTCCTAAATATGAGAAACATCCATGACCTGAGGTCATAAAAACCACGACCCATGACTTCCCTTCTTCCAGATGACCCCTGGGTTCTTTGCTGCAGAATACACATGTATCTCCTGCTGCCACCTCAAACCCAGAGTAAAAGTTTAACCACCTTTACTCACATGGTATCCTACAATCGGGCGCTTTTTAACCTTTAGCTCCCCTGGGAATTCGCTCAAAGGCAGAACTCACAGGAGTTCAGGGTCTTCTTGCTGATAGGGATGCAAAGAGCAAGCTTGGAGGGGACCGACCCTTATCCTGTGGACCACTCCTCATGTGGACTGCCTCGCACCTACTTGGGTCACGGACAGAAGCAAGCTCGGTGCCCATTTTTATGGGAAAGAGAATTCTCTGGTCCTGGCTGGTGTAGCTCAGTGGATTGAGAGCAGGCTGGAAACCAAAGGGTCACCAGTTCGATTCCTAGTCAGGGCACATGCCTGGGTTGCGGGCCAGGTCCTCAGTGGGGGCCACATGAGAGGCAACCATACATTGACATTTCTCTCTCTCTCTCTCTTTCTCCCTTCCTTCCCTTCTGTCTAAAAATAAATAAATAAATAAAATCTTAAAAAAAGAAAGAGAATTCCCTGAGTTGCTTCTGTAGTGTCCTCACTCACGTACCAGGGAGACAAGCCTTCTCCTAAACCTTAATTTGCATAGCAAAGATGTCTGTCACTTATGAATGCTTACTTACTTCTGGAGAGCAACCAAGGACATTTCAGCTTCCCCCTTGAGGACCCTGACTCTCACTTCCCTTCACTAATATTACCCTCACCCTGGGTGACCAATGCCTTTCCCACCCTCAGGACAAACTTTCCCAGTCACACCCACCACATCACCTGGCTTCCACCTCAAAAGAGGGCAGAAGCCCAGCTTCTCCAGGTTTATTTTAACCCCAGCAGCCACACAGCACTGGTGGGTGGACGAGCCAAAGCTGGTTTCTATGAGCTACCAATTGACATGTCCATTCCTCCCAGAACGCCAGCTTTGGAATGGTTTGAGGCAGGCACAAGGGAATGAAGGAAAGGAACCATCTTAAAGCTTGGCCTTTGTGACAGGCTCTCCATCATTCCACACACGGCGAGTCCCGAGGTCTGACAGTTTTGCTCTAAAACAGGACATGTGTGGGAGTCGGCAGACAGGCTCTGAATGGGAATGAGAAGTGTTTCAAGACCGACCGCATCTCAGCTGTCCTGCAGTGACCTTGCCTGGAGGCAGAGCATCACCTTTTCTGACTCCAGCACCGATGGCCCTTCCTTCCCCCCCGCCATGCCTGCCAAACCCTGTGCTCCCCTCCTTCTCTCAGCAGCCCCCCAAGCCCCCACAGCCACGTGAAAACCTCCCTCTGCTCAGCCTGCCTCACCTTTTGTACTGCTTATAATATTTTAAATATCCAGTTTATATTATTAAGGTGTCATTGTTTCATCTCCCTATTCAATGGTAAAAAGGCAAGAGCATAGTTTTAACCCCCATAGCACCAGGGCTGTGACCTGATCTAGTTGGAACTCAGGAAATATTTGCTACGCTGAGTGGAGACGCCACGCTCAGTCTGGCACCAGGCACTGACCTGTTGCTAAGATTAACGTTTGTGCCTGTTGTTCTAAAATATTTGAAAGCCTCCAAAAGAGATAGTCTAGATCCTAGTGAAAAAAAAAATGTTTGAATTGGGATTCAATTTGAGTTTTTATGGTTTTCTTTCTTTTTTTTTTTTTTTTTGGTAAATTTTTATTGGATTTATTGCGGTGACAGAGGTTAATAAATTTATATAGGTTTCAGGTGTACAATTCTATAACACATCATCTGTATCTTGTACGAGCCTTTGTGTTTCTTTTTAAAGGAAATATTAAGTCCAATAATCTAGCATTAAGGATTTCCTTGTATAGGTCACTGAATGTAAGCAGACGTACGTAATATGATAAGGCGACAGTTAAATTATTAATAACAACTAACTACGGTAGAACAGAGCGCTCTTCTTCCTCTGCCGCTGAAGCGTACATGCTGTCCCCTTGGCGGTGGTTGGGTAACAGGTCTGTGAAATTCCCCAGGCCGCACCTCAAATAGTAAGTGTTTAGTGGCATGGAGGCTACTCAGGGAAGCTTAAGTTTCTCCCTCTGTCTCATCCCAAGACTTGCCCAGTCATTTTCCTCAGGGTTTCCTTCCAGGGACGCACCCTGCAGCCCCGCATGGCAGACAGGTGCAGCCAGCGGGCACGCCAGGTGGCAGGAGCCAGACCCTGGCAACCCGAGTGACGGGCCTGACACACAAACCCGCCGTTCCCACGCCGACCTCAGTTACGACAGTCACGGAGGTACCAAGATAGCTCGTTTCGCACTCATTACCCAGATTAACTAGTGATGTTGACAGACTCGGGCTTGCGATCCTTTAGTGAACTAGGAGATGGAAAATCAGAATCACAAATAAAAAATGTCAGAAAGAGTTACCTGTGTTCTTTAAAAACAAAGAGCCACAGGGCACTTCACCAGCAAGTGGTTCCAGTGAGGGTGACAGAGAAACGAGTGGCAGAATCACGCAGGTCGGCTTCCGACGTCCTCACCTCTCCTGCGGGACTCTCCCACCCCCTTCCTCCGCCCAGACCGAGCAGGACGGTGCTCCCGGTCTGCCTGAAACGGCGTGTGCGGCGATTGAAAGCATGCCAGATTCACATTCCAATCCCTCTCCAGCACACTGACTACACGTGTATGTATAAGGATGTTGACAAGAAGAATGCTTCTTAAATTTTTATTTTTCTCAATTTTAAAATTTATTTTCTTAAGTAATACATAACTACATGCTCATTTTAAAGAGTCAGTTGATTGATTGGTTTTGGCCTCCTGGGTGGGAGGGGCCCTGGCCACAGGTATAGGCGGGGTCAGAAGGGGCAGCGCTGTGCCTGGAGCTCCGCCTCTCATCACCGGAAGGCAGCACCTGGCCTCAGAGACTGCGGGGCAGCTGCCCACGGCGGGAGTCTGGAATCCTGCAGAGTTAGAGCCAGCGGGGCATTGGAAATGTCTAGTTCTGTGACTCTCAGACTCTATAAGGATCAGAACTCCCTGAGCACTTGTTAAAATGCAAGTTCCTCAACCCCACCCACAGAAGTTCTGAATTCTGGTTCTAAAGGTCTGGGGATCTGATCCAATCTCTCCGTTACGCTGATGAAGAAAAGATCCAAGCAGTGCACAGAGCCTAGGCACTGCAGAGCCAGAGCATCTGCCACATGAGAGAGCCCAGAGTTGCTCAACAGGAGGGGCTGGGAAGCAGCGGGAAACCAGGAAGGCCGCGTCTCCCTCACTGTCTCCCACACAAGGCAGCAGAGCACCTAGCAGGGCAGCAGTTCTCCGAGTCTGGTCCCCAGACCAGCAGCATCAGCATCACCCTGGCACTTGTCAGAAAAGCAAATTCGTGGATCCCACGTCAGAGCAATTGAATCACAGATTCTGGAAGTGGGACCCAGCAATCTGTTTTAACAAATCCTCCAGGCCATTCCGATGCCCACCGATATTTGAGAACCTTACAACAGAGGACAATCAGGTGACCATTTGTATTGCCTTTTGGAAAAGTTCCACTTGCTTCTGGATATGGGTGTCCCCAGAGTTCTGGAAACTCACTGGAAACCTCACTGCCAATGCACTATCAAGGTCATACTCAGGAGAATTTGAGAAATGACTCTGCTTTCCTATCCAGAGTAACAGATCAATGCCAACAATGACCAGAAATCCATTAGGTACTGGAAACTGATGAGGCAAAGTGTCAACTTCAGCTGAGCTGACTCCAGGGGGAAGTGAACTGCTATGAAACAGAGTTGCCAGCACAAAACCCAGCACCAACATCACTGCCAACATCTACCTTGTGCTTACCATACACCTGGCACCATCACTGGAACTTTATAAGTATTCATCCTCTTAATCTTCAAACACACACATATCTTAAGTTGGTACTTCTATATTTGTATTCTCCCATTTTGCAAAAGAGAAAGTTGAGTCAAAGAGACACTAAGTGATTGGCCAATAATCCCACCACTCCTAAAGGTCAGAGAAGGGTTTTGAACCCAAGTAGATGGACTCCTGAACCTCCACTCCTGAACTCCGAAAGAGAGGCAGCCCAGGGAGTGGTGAGGACCACGGACGCTGGAGCGCTCACTCTACGTGTGAATCTGGCGCTGCCATTTACTGGTAGTAATCATCTATGAACTGGTCTCCTGGCTTCTAATCTCACTCTTTCCTGATAAACCATCCTGGAATAATTCTCTTTCATATGGAAATATATTTTTTGTCAGTATCCTCATTCTTCCATTTTCCCTTCCCTGTAAGATAAAATCTCAGCATACTTTGCCATTCACAAAGAAATTTTCACTTACTCACGCTGCTTCAACTTCTCCCACTCTTCCCCAGTG